>JABFPM010000482.1:8538-28292 GCA_022817325.1 Idris sp. 1 HC-2018 | reverse complement strand
TGTGGATGATGTTGCGCAAAGAGTGTGTTTTCTCACAGGTCGATATCTGACGATGCGGTGTGTCGGAGTGAGCTGCACCGCTGACGGGGTCGTACTGAAAACTGCCCCTTTTTCCTGTACTCTGCCCCTTCGCGAGTTATGCGTGAACAGTCGAGTAGTTCGCGCGCGTGCGTTTCACAAAGCTCGATTGGCGAGATGAAGGTAAGGTCGTGTGTCGAGACCGATTCGACGGGGCCCCGCTTATATACTCGGTAACCCACCCGGCAAAAGCGGCAGCATCGTGTCAGGGGGCCCGCCACCCGCGGCACACACCGGACGCCACGCACGCCGGAGGGGGCCCCTCAGCCCCCTTCTCCCTTTTTCCCCTTCTCTAGCCCTCTTCGGCAATCTTCTTCGAGTCGAAGAGGGTGCTGCTGACGCCCTGCCACCAGTCCGCAGCTTCTCCCATATTATACCCGCAGCTCAAGGCCTTTTGCAACCATTTCGCTTTTTTCACACCAAAACAACTACCCCTGCAAGCAAAAAACCCTCTAGACTTATTTCAATTTGTAAAGTAATTCTTTGTTCTTTTGAAAAACAAATTTTTAGAGTGAAAAATAAAATTGTGCTTAATAAAAAGACGAAATTTTGTTGGTTTTGTAATTTAAATTACATTAATTCTGCAAATTTATGAAAATTAAATAATGTGGGTTTTTTTAAATTTATTAAGTTTATGAGCTGTGTTTTATTATTTGAGAAATAATTTCTTTAAAAGCAATAAATTTTTTAGAATAATTTTAATTCGTATAGTAAATTATTTTTTTTAAGACCAATATTTTAAATTGAAAAATAAAATATTGTTTATTATAATTTAATTGTTAAAATAATTGATTTTGTTAATTTATGCAAGATTGAAATAGTTGCAGTAATGTGGATTTTTTAAATGTAATAAGTTTATAAAAAAAGAGAAATAAAAGAAACAAAATTATAAAAACAATAATCTCTGGGATGTCACATTTTTCATTTCAGACGTATACGTAGATTTTTTTCTGTCTTTGTATAGGATTCACCATTCACTTTTTTTGACACAGTCGTTTATAATCGTTATAAATCCTCCACTCTGTAGTATTAGTAACAAGAGAAAAAAAGAACATTAAATCGGAAAATTCATTTGACTTTTATATTGGATTCATTAAACATAATGCATTAAACCAATTGCTTTCGATAAGAAATATAATTTTTCAAATTTCAGATATAATTGAATAGTGTATTTAAAATTGTTCAATATAAAATATTGAAAAAAAACAAAACAAAAAAATGGATAGGAATCGATAAGGTGAAAATATATTTCACATATTATGATGAATTTTATTGGTCCATGTAAAAAAAACGTAGAGTGGTTTAATTTTGTGAATTATAAGACTACTTGTAACCAACTTGGACTACATTTAACTCTTTTTTTTTAAATTAAATTTAATGAATCATGAACCGTTTTTAAAGGTATTTACGTTCTCCTGAATTACTTGGAAATGAGCCCAAATTACAATTGGGGTATGTTTAGAAATTTTTTGAAGAATGTTTAGTATTTTCAAATAAAATATATCTTTCAGAAATTAAATATAGGATGTATTCACTTGCACATTTTACGAAGCTTTAAAAACAACCTATGCTTCATCAAATTTATTTGGATTCTGGACAATTTTGTTCACTCTTCATATATGCAGTTTGTTACAACTTTTTTATGACAATTTTGATTAATCTATTTTGTATTTTTTGATAAAGTGCAATTCAATTGCCAAAAGTATATCTGCTGAAATTGCACAAAACTGTTTTCTTTTATTGCACAAAATTTTGTAAAATTTCATTCATTCAATGCTTCACAATTTTAGGTATAACAAAAATAATTGCTTATTTCTTATTATACCAGAATAAATATCTTTTAAATAAATAATTAACAATCTCCTTAATAGCATTATACTTTCTTAATTAATTAATGAAAAGTAAACATATTCATTTATGTACTAGTTTATGTGTAGGATCGCTGAGTATTTTAAATGTAAATTTATTTATTTATTTATTTGTTTTTCTCAAAAGCAGCTATACATCATTCTGCAATATTTGAATCGATGCAAGATTGAAAGTATTTATAAATGTCACTTTGTCCGATTAAAAATAAATATTAGTCCACTTTGTATTTGCATTGAAGAAAAAAATTACCATATTATTAAATCTATTATTTCAAGATTTATATTATAATTACATGAAATAATTTCTTTCTCAATATTATCTTAGCAGCATTGCTTTTCACAATTCAATAAATTAATAAATTTATGTAAATCTTGATAAATGATTAAGAAGCTGAAGTACATTAATTACAATTATCAGACTGTTGTGAATAAATAATCTAAAATTTAACTATGTCAGCTTGCAATAAGAGATGTTAAGCATTAACATATGAAATCTTTTTTGCACTCTTGTAGGCTGACATAGTTAAATTTTATATCACTTATTTAAAGTTGAGGCATTTTATGAAAAGTGCAACTTAGACAGCTCACAAAGTAAATCTGAAGTTTAGTAGTTCAAAAAAGTAAAATCAAGATGTAAATTTTGAAAGCAGCAGTCATTAACACACATGCCAAATATAGCTCAGTGTTCTTATTTTTATAATTTACAATTTTGAGTTTTCCTAAGTTCTAATTTTTTTTTCTTCGAATCCTTTTACTGTAAATTATTTAACAAACTATTTTTTTAAAAAAATTCTGTATACGACATAATTTGATATAAGGATATTATTTGATCTGGAACAACTTGGAAATAAGTAATTTTACTAGGTCAGTCATTTCTTTAGTAACCATTTAAGAAGTTTGAGGTAGCTTTATTTTAAATATTTTTGGCAGACTTCTTTTATTATTATATACCTTTGAATCGACGTGATATCATCTGAGAGACTTTAAAGTCAATATTGAATGTATATATCAACAAGCAAATCTGAGCCAATTCTTTTAATTTGTTAGTGTTACCATTTTCAGGATTACATAGCCAAGTATGAAAAATGTATGTCAATCTAGTTTTATTTTTTTTACATTTTATTTCTAAATTTGTGATATCAGTTATTCAAATTGAAAAATTTCTTTCTTATTTAATAAAAAATTAATTATGAAAACTAAAATGAAAATCACAAAAGAATTCTTATATGTAAGACGAGATCATCCCAAATAATGCATACCTTTCTAGTAATAATGAATTTAATAGTCTTAATTGTAATGAATATCATGATAGCAATAATTATCAATGATGATTCTGAGCAATTATCGAAAAAAAGTTCCAATTTACATAATACGACAAAAAAGTTTCTTATTTTTGTAATTTATCGACATTTAGCAATTGAAATTCAACTAGACGTACACCTTTTAAAAGTTGTTTAATTCTTCTAAGTGGTTCTTCATAAATAAAGTAAACCATAAATATTCGCAGTAAATTAATATTGGCATCATAAACGAATCACTCACAATTTGATGATTTATGATTTTCCTCATTTTCCTGTAATAATAAATTCTTTCCAAAGAAAATGATGTAATTCGTACAAAAAGTTTGTCACTTATAAAATCATAAATTTCAACTCCATCGAGATTAATTCAATCGATTATTTTCTTTAAAACGTTTTATTGTTTTATTTTTAAATTTGTCTTAGGTAAAGTTAATTTGTCAGAAATTAATATCATGCTATCCCTTCGTATACGATAAACAATATTTTATGTCAGAAAAAGGACGATTTTAGAATAATTTTATCATTGAGATATAACCAGTTAAGGGAAAGAATATCTACGATGCACAAATTAAGTTAGAAAAGTTAAAATCTTATATTCAAAGTGACATATTTAAATGTCTATTTTTGAGGAGTGCATATTTGTACAGAGAAACTTGCTCTTATAACGTTTTTCTAATTTCACTTAACAATTTCTATATGTTTGTGACATTTGAACATCTGGAGTATCACGAGCAGCTTTATACGTATATTCCGAGCAAATTCTTGTTTCAAGTTCTATTTGTCGCTGATTTCATTTGAAATGCTTAAATAAATTGTTTGCTTTTTATATTTTGTTTTATTTGTGCCAATCGTAAGATGATTGAGTAGTTAATGAAAATGAATAATCTCACAGAAAAATTTGCGAATAGTTTTTCTATTTATTAACTCTGAATGTCCAAAGTAATATCTACTTTTTTGTATTATTATTATTAAATTATTTAATGCTAGAAATAACTTTATGTAAAATGAAATTCAAAATATTTAATTAAAATGTTTTGAGACACGATAATAAAAGTCGTTTTAGATAATAGACAACGATCGATAACTGAGTAGTTTACCCTAAATCTAGATGGATTGAAAAAAAAAGTATAGAGATAATATAATGAATAGATGTGTTTTGGACTAATTTCAATTCATTGTGAGCAGAGATAAAGTTGGTCTATTAATTTTTTGCTTTTGACATGTAAATTTAGGTCACATTTGGATTAAATTTATTTATTTATTTTGTTCACAAATGTATTATTTCAGGCAAAAAAATTGCATGAAAATATTTATTTTTATTTTTACAATTTATATTTACTATTAAGTATTGAATATAATCTTAATTTATTATTAAATTAGAATATTACAAAGTTAAAATAATGTTTCTACATTATATTGAATTTTTCCAAAAATAACTCCTTTACAAATGCAACAAAACTGCCGTTTCTATTTATAGTTTAAAGAAAACTTGACCACATTTGAAGTGTTGTTGATTCAATGTTTTCATCCGGCCAAGAATGTGCAAATGAATACCACGATTCTCGATATGTTGGGGAGACTTGTCAGGCAAGTCCGTGCAGGCGTAGTTAAAACGAGGAAAAAGTCAGCAACGCATGAAGAGAATCCTTTAAAATAGGAGGATGCATGTTACCGGTTCGCGCTATTTAAAAAAGGCATTTTTGCATCGCTGCAAGAAGCGGACCCACGTAAACAAATAGTTAACGGGTTTGCTAACACGTTTTTGTCTCTTTGTGACCTCTTTTTTTGCCATTTTTTTTTCGTCATAGGGGAAATTATTGACGACGCAGTCAGCGATGCATGAACTCGCGTGCCCAGGCGATCGACCTCTCGACTCGAAACAGAGAAAACTAATGAATGAAAATAAAAAAAAGTTTAATATTTATAGGACTCAGTTTTGTCTGAATTTATACATATATATTTGTCGACATTCTGTGTAGCAAGGCTTTTGACCGTAATTTTATTCTATGAATTCAGTATTTGCATTTTTATAGATGCATATTTTAACGGCAAAGCTGAAAATTGCGGCTCTCACGCTGTCTATCTACGGCTTATTTATGAACACCAAACATTCGAACTACAAATTAATTCGGAGATTCAATATCAGCGCCACTTCTTCGTTTGATTTACGAGCGGATCACTTGTTATGCAATTTCGTTGAACTTGTGATTTTGTTTTGCAATCGGGGGGTCCTTTTATTTTAGCTGCTCGATGATATATATAAATTGGCAACGAGATCTTTTTTTTCATCCCGGGTATTATCAGAGATTGATGAAGGTGAATAAACATCAAGACCTGCTCTATAGAGGATGATGCTCCAAAAGCGATTGCAATTTCCCGGAAAATTGCAGCGAGTGCTTTGAGGGCTTTTATTCATTTGCAATAATCAGATGGTCATTTTCAGTTTACTGCAACTTTATGATGATTCGTGAAAGACATTTTTATTACAAAATTTTATTCAGTTAAAAGCAGTCACTCTGCAGGATATTTTTTATATAACGAAAATAGTGGAGAATTTTATGAGCTTTTTATATTCTTTTCATTACTTGCAATTCTTTTGACAGAAATAATATTATAATGTAGAATAAATATCGATTGCAGTTTTATTTATATGAAATTTGAATTAAAATCAAAACTCGAAATAATATGTCAAGTTGCTTTTGAGATGTAATATGGCGTGACTATTAAGTGTTGATATAAGTGCCGTAACGTCAATTGTAATTGCGAAAATTACATTATCAACGCGAGTAAGTGGTTAAATAAACGGAATACTAACAGTAACAGTTACTAATATGCATGATGCACCTCAATCCCAGCGGTACTTGCTTTCGTTATAGTAATTATGTGATTCTGCTGCCTGCTTCCGACAATGTTGAATTTAGATTTGAACTCGGTGTAGCTGCTTCATTGAATAGACAGGTTCAATAGTTACCTTATTTATTTATTATGTTATACTTTTTTTTTATTTTGAAATCTCTACAAGCTTTTTCCTCTCACTCCTGTTTGCTTGGATCGATTTTTGCTGCGCACTTAAACTTACTTCCTTAACAGCTAGATAATTTTATCGACTCTGATCTATTAATCTTTCAGTGTGCTTTTCTTTTTAAATCGTGATGAGTTTTAATAACATTTTAATTTCTTTTCTGTTTTATAAAGTATTTAAGAAAAGTTATCTTATTTTTCTTCAACTGTTATTAGTTTGTAACATTAAAAGTATGTTTATAAAATATGTAATAAAACGTGTAAGAAGTTTGATAATAAAAAAAATAATGTTTAAAAATGTCGTAAACAAAATGTTTGTTACAAAAATAGTGTGATCAAAGTTTTTGATTTCTTTCCATGAAATTGCGTACGTGTTCAGTTGCACTGAAAATGACGCCTATAGTATTGCGATTAAATCATTTTACACGCGTCTTCTCTATCAAATCACATAATACATGCATCACTTTCTTCAAGAATTTAAACATTCTGCAGAGGCAACACGTGTTGATATAATCACAAAAATGTATTACGTCTTTGTAATATAATTTATGTTTGTAATTTTTTTTTTGCAAAAATATTTATTTCTCATTTTTAGGAAAAAAAAGCAAATAACTTTCTTTTTTCTGTGGACGTTTGTGTTGAATGAACGAAAAGATTTTTAGTTTCAAAAGTTAAATGAATTGCAATATAGATGCTTCAAATAAAATGAAAAAAAACTTAATACACATGTTTCGCATTAAATCGTAACACATTTATCATGAAGTTCAAGGATCGACATAAAAATAACAAGTAATTGCAAAATCAATAAGATTACATGTTATCGTTTAATTTCAATTGTTAAGAAATTAGAAAAGATGCATATCAAAATACAAGTTAAATAATGTTAAAAGATTACAATGATATTTGAAAAGTTGATTCCATTGCAATAAGTTTAGCGTGCTAAATCAATTTAAAAAGAGTGCTTAAGTAACAAAAAAATATCTTGCATGTGATCTAGATATCAAAAACATTTATAAAGGTTAGATCAGATCAGTATCTAAAGTGAATAGTTTTAAAAGTGTTTGAAACAGGGCTATATAGTTTTATCAGTAACATATCTATTTTTTTACATAAATTATGTTAATTTTTCCATATAACATTTGAAACAATTTTTTATTTGAATGGCAATCTTTCTTTTGTTGGGATTTCTTGTAATTTTTTGTATATTTGGAAAATAAAAAATTTCTTACTATTTTTTGCATAACTTCTAAAATCAAGTGTAAAATCAAGTTTACACATTTACAATTTATTATACTATTTTCTTTCTTGTATATCTTTTTTGTTAAATTTATATTCAATTAAACTTCATTTCAATAATATTTTTATTGTTGCTTTTAATTAAATATTTTGATAAGAGTTAAGCTTAATGTTACATAGGTAGTTTGTAAAAGTCGAAACGTTGAATGATATATTACATGAGATAAATATTAACATGAAAATTAGTGTGCAAACAGTCCACTCATATTAATAATATGCACAATGTTTACACCAATTAAGTTCAAAGTCTCATCCAATGAATGCCATTTTTATGAAAGGTCGAATTTCTGGATACCTTACATTCAGATAAAATATGTATTATATTACTTAATTATTGTGTTATTGAGAAAGGTTAGGAAATAGTATTATAAAGAAAAAAAAATTAAATGCACTGTAGAAAAAGAATTAATTTTTTTACACATTTAACGAGAAAAGCTTAATAACATAATATTCGTTATAGCTCGTATCATACAATACACTTTTTTCAATCTCAGTTTACTTTTTGAAATGTTTAAATTGGCTGTCAATCTTTTATGATAAATGTTGAATTGCACGCGTTTAAGTTGACGCTTTAGATAAAAAAAACATCTTCTACATCTTACAATTCGTAACCGTTATTTATCCGTTAGTTACTTCTATTGCTCTGCTTTGCCAGCAATAATTTGCAAAATTTTTTACAAACATGCTAAAGTTATATATAATTTTTTTCATTTGCTAATAATCTATACAATTTAATTTATTTTCGTTTTTTTAATTGCAATTTAAAATGTTAATTATTTAAATATATATTCTTAATTAATTTTTATTACATATTTTACTAGTAATTATTTGAAAAAAAAAGGAAACAAAATGTTTTTATTTATCTCTAAAAGTAGTCATAAAACGTCCGAAAAGTTTAAAGCACTACTTAGTGTGTTTATTGTGACGCGTATGACGCAAGGCCGTCACTCATTACGTGGCACATAAAATTTTTCGGAGATCCTCGTTTTGGATCGTATTGTTCATAAATATTCTTCTCTCGTCTTCACAAACAAACATTGATACGTCTCCATTGAATTATCCTAAATTATGACGACCTTGATTATTCACTTGTTGGTGGTTTTATCGTCAAATCAGGATGTTCAGTTTTTTTCAATTTAAATTCGAACAACGCAAAATGTTTGATTAGCTAAAATACTCTGGAGCCAAATTTTGTCAGAACAAATAGAGGAAAAAAGAAAAAGAAGCGAGGATTAAAGGGGGATGGGGGAATAAAATTTAACATTTCGATCGACGTAAATCCGTCATGGAAAATTCAGCGACGGGCTTCAAATTTGAATGTAAAATTATTCGCGACGATATCGGCACGCTAAGTCAGCATTAGCTTGACCAACAAATCAGGATTTGTGTCAAGCAACGCTCTGCCCTCGCTTAAAATAATCACAATTATAATAAAAAACAAGTTTAATAAAAAAAACACTGAATAATAATGGCGCCTTTTTTCAAAATTATGAGACACCATCAATGGACGTTTCTTATTAAGGAAATGTTTAATTTTTACACCGCCAACTTAAGCATCTTTTAATTAAAAACGTTAAATAAGATATTCGGTCTTAATAAGTTTTTTATTTTAAAGCTTTCATTTTTACAATGTAATGATAATTTGAGCGTTAATTATGAACTGAAAAAATAGAGCTGGAATCGTTTATGATCTTGGTGACAATTATTTATTGAATAAGAGATTCATAAATTACTTATTTATTTATTTTTTTGGAAAAAAGAAAAAAAATTGTTGTGAGAGTAAATAAAAAAGGATATGAAAGGGGAAAATATATATAATGATTTTTTTTTAAATAATTATAATTAAACGGCATATATTTTTTCTTATCTAATATTACAAAACAATTTAATTTATTCTTAAATTGTAATTGCATATTTTTGCAATAAATCCACAGAGTACAAATATGCATATTGAAAAATTTGTGCAAGTAAATATTTCATGCAAATAAACGTTAGACTTTTCGTTTTTTTTATTTGAATCCACGAGTGCAGTTATAGAGTATCAATGGGATGAAGAAATTTCGATTTCATATCAGTCATGCTGACATTTTGTAATTGAAAATTTCAATTATTGGAGTATTTTTTGTTAGTTTCAATCCTGATGAACTTTAGAGAAAAATACAACAGTATCATATGAATAAATTGTTATATAAAATTTACAAAAACAGGACAAAGTACCAAAATGCATACAAATTTTAAAGCAAGTCAAACAAAAATTTAATCTTTTCAATTTGAGTATAAATCACTTTGTTTATTAATCTTAAAAGAGAAATTTTTAAAATAATTTTTTTTTCTTTTATCTTTTACGTAGCACTATCTATGGCAGACTATAAAGAAAATGTATAAAAATATTTAAAAGTTGAAAAGACACATTCATTATTTTTTATTATTATAAATTTATAAAAATTATTTTTCAATTTAAAATAAGAAAAAAAAATTAGTTTGAATACTTAATTTAAATTTTTATTACATGATAGAACATATTTGTTAAAAAATTGTTTTCTAATAACTTCAAAATTACGTTTCTTTTTTAAATTAAATTTCTTGATGCGCAGATTTTGTATCTACTTTTGTTATAACACTCGTTTACTTTTTATATAACTGATTATTCATTTTAATCACGCATTTTAACATTAAATCTTTTCCTTTAAATTACACATTCCTTCTGTTCTTTTTTTTTATTACATTCCACGAATAATCATGTTATTAATTTCATACAATGGTTTTAACAAACACGAGCAGGAAAAATTATAAGTATTATTAAAAGTAATCAATATTTTCGATTTGAAAGATGAGGGTAAGATTAAGTGAAGAGGTGAGATAAGACGAAGGGCGAGAATAACGTCTTGTGTTTAGGTGTGCATTGGCCTTGACTTCTAATTTTATCCCAAACTCAATCCGGTTCTTCAGTCGACGACACGAGAAGGGATCTGACCTGAGGTGTACTCGCTATTGGATAACCGCGGAGATAGTAATTACTCACTTTCAACCATCGCTTGCAGTGAAATTTTCGCTCGATTATTACGTCCAGTCGATCCATCCTTTTAAACGTATTAATAACTATTCGGAATACGCTAATTTTTTTACTTCGCCTCTTCGTTATTATATGCCTGCGCTTACCACATGTCGTACAGCTTTTTTTTGTTTAAAAAATTTGTTTGTATGTAAACAAGTTTCAGTGTTAATAAATTAACTTGGTACACTGCAAGAGTGTAGATTAAAAAATTTTGCTTATAAATTTATTGAAAACATTTTTTTTGTTAGGATAGAATTGAATAAACATTTTTAAATGTTAATTCATACAATTTTTTTTCAATTGCAGATAAACTTCTTTTGGATTGAATTTTTAAAGATAAATTTTTTTAAAAATTCATTTTTGATTGTTCAATTTCATAGTTTTAAAAGAAATATTGAAAATTTGAGGAACCTTTCAAATTAAAAACTTTGAATTTGATTAAATAATATTTCTTTCTAAACAAAATAAAATTAGTTTAATAAGTTGCTAATTAAAAACGATATATTTTATATTTGTAATGACCTTAACCTGTAATATATGATTGTACATGCACAAATGTCCTTGCTCTTACAGATCATTTCCGCTATCGACATTGTGCTCTTGTAAAAACGGGTTAAAAGTACTAAGTTTAAGTCTTTCATATATTATTTTATTAAAGAATAATTTCAAGTATGTTAACGAAAAAATACTTTAAAAGTTTTTCTTTTTGAAGTTTCTTTTCTCTTTTATATTTGAATTTCATCATTTTTCTTTTGATAAAAGAAATTCGCCCTCTTAACAAGTAGAGTGTATACATCAATGCCCTTTTCAAATTTACATTTTTCAGACTCATTATAATAGAACAATCAATAGGCAAAAAAAAAAGAGAAAAAAATCCGTGACCCATTTCGTACAATGATCTACAAGTGAGCATTGATAGCTTAATTATCTCAGCATTTAGTGCCCAAACTGTATTCTTTCTCGACACCTATTTGTTCACCTATAACAACTTTAGACAATTGTAAATAGCAGTGTCGAGTCATACTGTAAGCTTCTTTATAATTTTTTAAAATTTTTTGTAGAATGAATTTTTTCGTGCACGCGATTTTAAGCTGTTTAAATGAAAAACTCTAGAGTGAAGTTTTATCCTTACTATTGGTCAAAAAGAACAACGAGAAAATGATAAAAGTAGCAAAGAAATAATCGTTTGGCTCAACTCCGATTTCCATTCGAGTGTATTATAATGGAAACGCATCTGTGCTACGTTCGTCGTGATTTGGACATTGCTGTATCGTGTAACGTTATGATTATCTTGTAAAGAGTCCAAGGTCTGTCTCCTCTATCCTCTCAGCCTCTTTGTCAGCGGCTCTCGAGAGCTCTTCATGTAATTGTTCTTACGTTTGATACGTTTTATGTCTATCTAACTAGCTGAGCTTAGACCATCCTTTTTTCCCTCGTTTCAGCTAACTTTTATTTTATGAATCCAGACGAAACGGTTTATATTTTCGTAGCAATAAAACTTGGATTGTTGTAACTGTAAAAAGTTTTAGTTGAATAGTTTTGAAATTTAGAAAAAAGAGAACAAAAAATTAATCTAAAAAAGGATTTAATACTTGCAAAAAATATTTTTTAAACACAATTGATTATTTATTGGAATTGTTACATACAATTTTTGATTATGTTGAAAATGAGAAAATTGAAGGTCATACGTCATTTATGTGAAGGTAAAATTAGTCATTAGATAATAAATTATAAAAATATTTTTTAATTAAGATCGATGCAAATGGTGCATGAATCATGCATCCAAAAATAAGTTTTGTTTAATTAATTATAACCACAATGTGATCATAAAAAACCGTTCAGTTTATAAATATATACTCTTGCAAGAGAATAAAAATTCAAACCTTGCATGGTCCCGACCCTTGTTAATAAATTTATTATTAACGCAAGCATTAAAGTAACGTACGAGTACAAAATAATACTATATTATCTTCATCACCGACAGTTTTTTCTCTGAATCGAAATAAATAACGTTTTTAAATTCTGTTTCGTCGACATTTATAAAGATACATAAATTTCGATTTTAGTAAAGTAATAAAATTTAAAATATATATATTAGAAGTTAAATTTACGTGCAACTCAGATGCCTTCACCGGATGTATAATTTGAGTAAAAAGTCGTTACTTTAAAAAATTGTATGGAGCAAAAATGGTATTTTACATGACTACTAGATACAAATAAAAAAGAAATTTACTTATCTACTGAACGTAGCAGAGGCTTTCTCACTCGCGAGCATGGACAGACACTCGCTTCGCTCGTGCTGTCCTTCTCACTCTGTGAGAAAAACCTCTGCTACGTTCAGTAGTTAAGTAAATTTCTTTTACTTACGAGAGTGGGAAAAGTAATTACTTTTATCACACGTGTAAGGAAAATTGTCTTTATTCTACACTTTTGAAATTTTTTGAAAACTTTTCTTAAGTATTTCAAAGCGTGCGTCGATTTAGCATCAGATTTTAATTGAAAACTTACGTACTGCAACGCGCAGTGAAATTTGCCTCCGGAAATCTAATACGCACGATTTATGACCATAACTAATAAAGTCTTAAGGTCCAGAGTTGGGTTCGCGTGGACAATGTAGGTCAATAAACCTTTGACTAATAAGGATGCGTTTTCCAAGTATCACCAATGAACTCGTTAATTGTCAAATGCACCAATGAAAATATACATTTTCAGAAAATTCCACACCCAAAATTGTGTGGGAGTAAGCACGGTGAAGCTTCGTCTCTGAAAAATATCAGTGGCGGAGTCAGTCTTGTTTTTGGTGAGCAACTAAGTTCGCGGAGCCAAATCCGGAATACAACTATATACACATTTTAATTCAGGGGATTTATCTCCATTCAAAAAACAAGTCTTTTGACTCAAATTCAAGGGTTTGATTCCCTATACATTTTAATTCATTTGATTTCAGCGGTT
Organism: Idris sp. 1 HC-2018; assembly: GCA_022817325.1. Taxonomy (NCBI): domain Eukaryota; kingdom Metazoa; phylum Arthropoda; class Insecta; order Hymenoptera; family Scelionidae; genus Idris; species Idris sp. 1 HC-2018. The sequence continues at coordinate 14,721 of JABFPM010000482.1, read as the reverse complement.
TAATTCTGTATACATTCATAATTCAGTAAATTCATTCAAAGAAATACACAGATTCAGTTCAATTTGATTTTCATTGGTGCACTTAATTCATTTTTATTGTAATGTGATCACAATTCCATGTACATTCATTTATAATTTTAGTGGTTTTTATGCCTTAAACGCCTTTTAATTTTTTTATTGAGCCAAATAATCAACATCTAATTTTTGGCTCAAAATTGATTTTAATTTATTCATTTAACCTATCACAAACAAAATCTACGGAAGATCAGTCAAAGATTTTACGCTGTACTAAAATTTTGGTCTTTCGAGCCGGATAAAACGTGAGTCGTTATGAAATGATATTATTTGAGGTGCAATTCATCTGAAATCAACACAATTCAAGTAACGCAATCCAAGCAACAATGTCCAAAGTCTCGTCATCACCCAACACAGAAACATCCTCAATGCCCAGAGATACCTTACATCGCTGCGTTGGAAAGAACGACATCCTTGCCGCAAGTACAGTTATTTGGTTGAATCAATCTACTTTCACTTTCTGTCTTAATGTATTCAAATTTTCCTTTGAATTGTGAACATGGCCAATGAACGCATTACATTTATTTTACAAAAACGTAAATCGTTAAAAATTAAATTAACGCAATTGCAAAATTTGATTAAATCAAACAATCCGGATAAAAGAAATATCAGGTATCATTTCGACGATATCACAAAACTATTTCACGCGTATAAAGAATTACATGACGAATAGGAATGTCTAGATCCAGAAGACGAACGTTTATTTGATTTCAATGATTTGCAAGCAGGTTATTATAATATTGCCAGTAAAGCAGATGAAATGCTAAATTCTTCTACACAAGACTCGATGTCTTCAGATTCAAATTCATTAAATTCAGGAGATTCAGTAAATAATTTTAATTACCGTAATATGAAGCTTCCCACCGTTGATATCCCGAAATTTAGCGGAGATTACAAAATGTTGTTAAGTTTCAAAAATTCGTTTATTGCTATAATTGATGCGCGTAACGATCTCAGTGACCGAAGCTAAATTCTTTTATTTCGTTGAAAAGTGACGCACTGAATAAAATTCGTAATTATGACAATACTCCAGAAAGCTATAAATTAGCATGAGCTTACTTACTTAGTAAAATGTTACGAAGTAAGGGAAATTATAGTGTCAAAACATCTTCTAGCTATTCTCAATCTATCTGTCATTGAAAAAGAAAACAATGACAAACTTTTTTAACTCGCAGACAAAGTACAATAAAACGTTGGTGCACTAACTTCATTGGGAATATCAGTCGGTTCTGAAATATTAGCGCAAATTCTTGAAATTAAATTTCCTCGGATTGTAGCTGATAAATGGGATGAGTCTTTATCAGGGCACGAATTACCGCAATTTTTAAAATTATGCTATTTTATTATCCCGACGGCAATACGTATTTCAAAACGTCAACGTTCACGTTCTAAACCTGCAAAACGAGAATCGTCTGTTAAAAGACATAATTTCATCAAGAAAATCAAAAAGGACAATGAACATAATTACTTTTTTACTCAGTCTTCAAGAAATTGTCTCATATGTATAAATCAACACCCTTTATTTAAATGCCAGGAATTCACTAAGTTACCGGTTCTTCGCCGCAATGAAATAGTGAAAAATCGCGATCCGTGTATGCTGTCGAATTGCACAATTTGTAACAAAAAACATTTTGTTATTACATATTTCGAATGCGAAAAGAACTTGAAAAATGATCCGAAAAAAGATTGACCGGTTAATCACCTGCTGTCTTTGACAGCCTTTTTAAATTTCCATAATTCTCAATTATTAATGAGTGCTATGGTCAGAGTCAATGGTCAAGACAGTATGACTATTCAAGCCCGAACTTTGCTAAATACCTGTGCAACCACATTTTATTACAGAAAGACTAGCGAAATTTTTTATGCTTTCTTGAAGAAAATGCGTAGGACCAATCAGTACTATGAATTCAGAAAACACGACTACAAAATATGCAATTTGAATAACATTTCGTTTAAATCACAATAATTTCGAGAAAACTTTCACATTTTTTATTGTTCCGTCAATCGCTGACGTTACGTCAATAAAAACTTTCCCGCGAGATTTGATCTTTATTCCACCTAATTGCAAATAGGCCGATCCACAATTTCATATTCCTAGGCCTGTCGATATTCTCATAGGTTCAGGTGCTACGTTTTTCATGTTACCTATCGGACAAATAGATTCATTGCGCGGAAAATCTGATTTATACATGTAAAAAGCGCAACTTGGTTTGGTTATTGCAGGTGGATTATATTTGGGGCAAAATTCGAGACAGACTATTTGCAATTTAATAAAACTTACAAACGCAATAACTACTTTGTGGAACGTTGAAGAAATTGCTACGGCTAAATCTCAATCACCTGAAGAAATTGAATGTGAGAAAAATTATGTCGAAAACTTAAGTCGCGATCAGAGCGGACGGTACATTGTGCGATTTCCGTTTCGCAAAAATGTATTACTAGATGATTGTCGCGGAACCGCACTCAGACGATTTTACGTACTTGAACGAAAGTTAGATTCAGATGCTTCATTGAAAAAAGATTCTATTTCCGTGGTGTAAAAATACCTTGACTTAGGTCATATGACATTACTCAAAACCGAGTCAAGCGACGGCTATAATATGCCACACCATGCCGTAATAAAGATGTACAGCGCGACAACAAAGGTTTGGTTCATCTTTGATGCATCGGCAAAGTCTCGGTCAAAAAACTCTCTGAATGATACTTTATTGACAGGTCCGACGATTCAAAATACAATTTTTGAGCACTTGGTCAGGTTCCGGTCTCATAAATACGTTATCATTGCTGATATTGAGAAAATGTATCGGCAGGTTCTTATTCATCCAGATGACCGTAAATATCAACGTTTTTTTTTGACGCGTGAAGAATAAAATATGCGTTTTCGAGCTCAATACCGTAACTTTCGATGTGTCTTCCGCTCCGTTTTTGGCTATAAGAACTTTACATCAGTTAGCAGATGATGAAGGTCTTAATTATCCAACTGCTGCTAAAATAGTAAAAAAACACCTTTATTCAGACGATCTGTTGACAGGTGCACAAACAATTGTAGAAGCTCGTATAATGCGTGATCAAGTCACGGAGCTTCTGAACAGAGATGGTTTCAACATCAGACAATGGGCATTAAATTATTCGAATGTCATCATCGATTTACCCAATGATGCGATAAATTCGAAATTAATTATTGATAAAGATTCGAATTTGAAAACTTTCGGAGTTTCGTGGAATTTGAAAGATATCAAGCTTCTTTACAGCGTAAAGCCAATTTCCTTCACTGATAAAATTTTAAAAAGAAACATTTTGTCTGAAATTGCGAAAATGTATGATCCTCTTGGTTTTTTGGGTCCGGTTATTTTGCAAGCTAAAATAATCATGCAAGAAACTTGGAAATGTCAAACTGAATAGGATGAATCGGTACTAGAAAGTTTACATTTAACGTGGAATAATTTCGCACGTCAATTTAATTTAATAAACAATTTATCAATTGATCGTTACTTGTTTATCGATAATCACGTCAGCACTCAAATTCATAAGTTCGTTGATGCAAGTAAATGAGGATATGGAGGTTGCATTTATTTTCGATCATGTGACAAAAAAGGCGAAATTAATTGCAAACTCATTTGTGCAAAGTCCAGAGTCGCTTCTCTAAAAACACTAACTATTTCAGTTAGAACTTTGTAGTGCGTTAACGCTCGCTCGATTATGTACAGAAGTTGTCGAGTCCCTTCATTTTTCTGTCGATCAGGTCATGTTTTGGATTAATTCGACTACCGCATTACAATGAATCAAAACTTCTCCTCATTTTTTGAATACATATGTCCGCACACCGGGTAGTAGAGATTCAAAAGAAATCAAAGATAGAAGACTGGAAATATGTTCGATCATAAAATAATCCAGCAGATGTTTTGTCACTTGGTCAATCTTCTGCTGATTTCTTAAACAATAAAATGTGGTTTAATAGCTTTGTATGGTTGAGAAAACCAGAAAACTCATGGGATGTTGAAATTGTAAAACTTGATTAAGATTTACCAGAATTAAAAAAAAGAGTGTGCTTTCTTATAACGACAAGCATTGATGATAGCGTTTTTAAAAAGGCATCTTGTTATTCAAGTTTAATTTCGAAGCCTTGCTCATTGTAAGCATTTCCGAGGTTTGAAAACAGAAAAAAAATTTTTAACAGTTTCTGGAAAGTTAGAAGAAAAAATAATCATAAAAATGATTCAATATTTGGCATTATCTACAGAAATTACACAATTTTCTAAACCTTAAATTGAGAAGCAAAGAAAGCTCAAAATCGCTTGGTTAGATAGTTTTCTCGACGAATTCGGAATATGGCGGGTTGGTGGATGTTTACGTAAAGCTTTAATAACGAGATCACAAAAATGTCCTATTTTATTGTCTTCAAATCATTATCTTACCAACTTAATTATCCGAGAAATTCACGAAGTAAATTACCATGCAGGAATTCAATCCACTTTAAATTTTATTCGACATAAATTCTGGTTGCTTGACGGAAGAAATCAGGTTCTGAAAATCATCAGAAAATGTGTTTGCTGCTTTAGGTTTCAAGCTGACGCAACGCAATACAAAATGGCAGATTTACCTGCTGTGAGAGTTCGGGAGCAAGACCTTTTGAGAATGTAGGCGTCGATTACTGCGGCCCTCTATAAATCAAAGAAAAGAAATTTAGAAATCAAAGTTTATATAAGTTTATTTGTCTGTTTGGTTACAAAGGCAGTACATTTGGACGAAGTCAGCGATCTTTCTACTGATGCTTTTTTCGCCGCTTTGGGACATTTCATTTCGCTTCGTGGCACACCTGCCAATATTTATTCAGATAATGGCACAAATTTTGTACGGGCGAACAGAGACTTATACGAAACTTACGCTTTACTAGAATCATCAGAGTTTCGGGGCCATTACATAATTTCGTTTTAAATCGAAATATTCAGTGGCATTTTAACTTTCCGTTAGCTCCGCATTTGGGAAGCTGTGGTAAAGTCTTTTAAACATCATTTTCGGCGTGTCATCGGTAATCACTTGTTCACTTTCGAGGAAATAAACACTTTTATTTGCGAGATCGGAGCGATCTTGAATTCTTGCCCTCTTTGTCTTCTATTCACTGATCCAAATTATTCATGAGCTTTAACCCCATCTGATATTTTAATTGGGAAACCATTGAATATGCTGCCGGAAGAAAATTTGCTTTATGTTTCAGAGAAAAAGTTAACCGCTTGGCGTCGTATAACAAAGGTTTTTGGAAACGCTGGCACATTGAATGTCTCAATGAACTGCAAAAACGGCAAGAATGGGTTGTTGAGTCACTAAATTTGAAAAAGGTCGCTATTGTCCTCATCAAAGACAAAAATCTTCTATGCACAAAGTGCTCTCTGGGCAAGATCGTCAAGGTGCATCCGGGTGATGACGGAGTTGTCCGGGTAGCAACCGTTCGAACCGCCACAGCGGAATATAAATGATGCGTAAACCTGTTATGTCCGCTACTTATAGAATAATGTAACCGCATATATTAAAATTTACGAAAATATACACCAATGAAAATATATATTTAGAACTTCAGAAAATTCCACACCCAAAATTGTGTGGGAGTAAGCACGGTGAAGCTTCGTCTCTGAAAAATATCAGTGGCGGAGTCAGTCTTGTTTTTGGTGAGCAACTAAGTTTGCGGAGCCAAATCCGGAATACAACTATATACACATTTTAATTCAGGGGATTTATCTCCATTCAAAAAACAAGTCTTTTGACTCAAATTCAAGGGTTTGATTCCCTATACATTTTAATTCATTTGATTTCAGCGGTTTAATTCTGTATACATTCATAATTCAGTAAATTCATTCAAAGAAATACACAGATTCAGTTCAATTTGATTTTCATTGGTGCACTTAATTCATTTTTATTGTAATGTGATCACAATTCCATGTACATTCATTTATAATTTTAGTGGTTTTTATGCCTTAAACGCCTTTTAATTTTTTTATTGAGCCAAATAATCAACATCTAATTTTTGGCTCAAAATTGATTTTAATTTATTCATTTAACCTATCACAAACAAAATCTACGGAAGATCAGTCAAAGATTTTACGCTGTACTAAA
>JABFPM010000481.1:0-28325 GCA_022817325.1 Idris sp. 1 HC-2018 | reverse complement strand
ATTGTATAATAAATCATTCATACGTTATAAAAATAAAAGTAATTATATATAAATTTCAAAAATAACAACTACATTTAGTTAAATTTTATTAGGCCATTGAATTTACTTTAGCTTGATTCAGAATTAGCATAATAAATTACAATACATAAACCGATATCATACTTTCATAATAATCATATAAAAAAATTCGAATTATTCTAAAATTCTGAATTGTCAAATGTAATACCAACCTACAGGTCATTCGTAACCAACTTCTCAATGTCTTGAGTCCGGGCTTTGGTTATTAATGAAGCCTATACACTGCAAAAACAAGTGTTTTATTTAAAACACTTTTGTAAAACACTCAGTGTTTCCTATGTTAAAAAGATAAATTAAAATGTGAACACTTGAAAATGTTTCAAAAGTGACTACAAAAATGTTTTAAATTAAACACTTGTTTTTGCAGTGTATATGCGGTCCATAAATAAGTTCATATATGTGCATTTTCACTCAAGTAAAGCAGAACTATTTGGTGTAAAAAAGAAAATTTTATGTAAAGGTTTCTTCTTGTGTCTATTAAGAAAATATTTCAAATTTATTTCCTCACTCTTAAATCCTTTAGTTTGATTTGTTGAAGTCTTAAAGATAGTTCGGCTCATATTTTGCGTCACGAAAATTTATAGCCGTAATCATTTGAAAATTTACACATATATGCAATTTTTGACGCGAATAAAACGGTGGGCTGTAATGGTTCGTGAAAGTTTACAAAGGTTCGATATTCATGTTAAAAAGAAGCCGAGTTTGAAGATGACACTTTTTCATGTGTTATTTAGCAGAATAAAGCTTTCCTCGTTTTTGCCAAGATGAAAATTTCTCGGGCAAATTTAATGTATGCATATTTTTTTCGTAAATAATTTATTTGAACTTGTATATAATAATGATAAATTATACTCAGAAACTTCTTTGATGAAATAATAAAATCGAAAATTGAGCTCTGAATTTTATAATTTATGACGGTGCTTTTCATTATTGACTTTACATATTTAGTTTAACATTAATGATTATAATTTACTAATGTTTACAGATTTAATTTTATGCAATTAAAAGGTATGGCTCTTTATACAAACTAATGTATGCAAATTTTTTAACCCCTCGTTAGTGAAATCCTTTTTATCTTTATTGCTCATTCAAAGTGACAACTCGAACTTCTTTGTCCAGAAAAAGAATCTTTTCAGCTTTACGAAAATTGTTGGAGACATAAGATACATATTCAGTAATTACTATATTTACAGTTACCTAATATAATGAATGATTAACATGAACAAAGCAAAATATTAGTATTATTTTTGTCCCTTAATACGAAGCTTTTTACATAGTAAACTTTAAAATACTTATTATTAAATATTTATTTCATAAAAGTGAGAAATTTAATAAAAATTTATTGATGAAGAATCATTGAGTTTTTGTATCAAAAATGCTTTAAAGAAAAAATAAAAACAAATATTCAAAATGAATATTTCAGCGATTAAAGGGACACGCGAAAAAATGTAAAAAATATTTTATTGTATTTTTCGGTATCTTAAAGTGCTCTTTCATGCTGCAAAACCGTTTTTTGGTTATCCGCTTAGAAATAACGAAAAATTGTATTTGTTCAAGATGCTGTCAGAGAGCGATAATGGCAACTCGAGTAATAGGCTAGTTTATCAATAACAAAATTTATAGAACCTTATAAAAATAATAGGCAAAAAAAAGCAAATGGTGCAACGTCCTGGAATAGCTAAATGAAAATTAAATGTAAAAGTGGACTACATTGAGTAAAAAAGCAAATCAAATAAAACCTCAACTTTAACTTCGATTATCTCGAAAACTTATTTTCATGTTTTCTCATCTTAAAAATGTTCCCGGGAACCAAATTATTATCCGATTAACTCATTTTTGTTAAATGAAGTTAAAAGAACCTAACAAATCGTCAAAAATAACTTTTTTTTTGACTCGTTTCCCGTGCAACATTTTTTAGCGATTTCATGCATGTTTCATGCATGAATTGGAAATACATGAACCACCACAGAGACTTATAGTAGTCTATGTGTAAATCATACACATAATCTGTAAGCCATTTCCATGCATGGCATTAACATACATAGATTATGCATAGAAATGGCTTATAGATTATGTGTATGATTTTCACATAAACTACTATAAATCTCTGAGGTTCAGTTTTAGAGCTCTAGCTTAACATCTCGGACTCTCGAGTTCGATTCTCGGTCAAACCCTTCGAGTCATATATGACCCATATATGATGATAGTCATACATAGTACATACATGATTTGTTTATCCATGAATGAACCATGTAAAATTTCATACATAAAGTATCCATACATAAATACATGTTTTAACTATGTAAACATATCCCATGTATGGATATTACATGAGATGCGGTTAGTCCCCTATATGACAAATATACATGGACCATACATGTACCATGCATGAGACCGGTAAATATATTTTCACGGGTAGTTATTTCAATCCATGGTCCATGCATGGCCTATGCGTAATTTCAAAATGCATGTTCCGATCATGTAAACAAACCTCATGTATGGGATTTGTATGACATTCGTCTACATCATACATGGTGAACATACATGGTTCATGGGTATTTCAAATCCATGCATGAAACATGCATGAAATCGTTAAAAACATTTTCATGGGTTAGTAAAAAATTAGTAATATCTTTGTCATTTTAAGTAATATCAACATTCTGTGTATACAAATTATTCTCCATGAAATTATGAACAATTAAAAAAAACTTAAATCGGATTGAAATTTGGTTCCCGCGAGCATTTGAAAATAAGCCTATTTCTGGTACTCATTGTCAAATAAGCAAATTATATTTTAATAACATTATTTTAATAAATAATGAATATTAATATGGTTCCTTTATATAACAATAAAATACCTTCAAACTCACGACAAATTAACTTAATTGATTGAAAATTACCGATTTTAGCGTTTTTGCTTGCGTGTCTTCTTAAATTATTCAATATTGAAAATACGTATTTTTTCACGAATAATTTCATACGATAATGAGAAATATTTTTAATTACGCTCTGAAAATTTAATAACACTGTTTCTGCAAGAAATTAAAAGACCGTAATTTATTACCATTAATTAGTATAAGACCTCCCTTTTTCATAACTATTTAAATTCATTTATAAGATAAAACTTAACGCTTTAAACATAATTAAATAAATTGTATAAGAGACTGTAATTTTATTAAGTACTCTCTCTTAAGTAACCAGAAAACGCAAAAAATAAGGGAATAATTTATTTCTTTTTTGACGAAAGATATAACTTACTTTACATAAATTATGGAATGATGTAGTGCATATTCTTTTTTATATAATTTAAAATGCTTTTAATTTCGATCAATGCAGTCTAAATTATATTACCAAACTTATTTTTTTATGCAACTGTGCATCAACTCTATTTTTAGTTACTTTATTTTAAATTATTTGAAAGCGCTCTATTATATCATAAAATCCTAAAAAATAATGTTATATTTACACTAAAAAAATGTTCATACTGTAACCAAAAATATATTTGCCAAAATATACTTGAATCAAGTATATTTTTCACTTTGTAAAGTAAAGTACATTTTACTTGAAATAACGCAATTATACTTGGTTTAAATATATAATATACTCAAAAATATACAAAAATATATTTTTGGCTTCATTCAAGTGAAATATACTAAATTCAGGGTAGCAGTTTTTTCAGTGTTCCAAAGAACGAAAACTTTTAATACTAGGTGTTTCTTTATTGCATATAAAATACGGATAATTTCTGATGAACTGATTTTGATTAATAGTGATTATTTAAGTACAACAAATATTTAATCTTTAAGCTGGCAACAACTCATGGAGAAAATGTGAACTTCCAGCCAGTATTAACAATTGATAGTTCATTGAATTAACTTAGCCAACAATGAAATTCTTTATTTGTTCGGAGTTCAATCAAATCAATTGTTATGTCAAGTAAAACCTACAAAGGTGTGTTACGGGTAATCACTTATGTTGATGGATAACCAAACTAAAGGTAACAACATTGAATTAATTAATTTTCTTACCATGAAATTTTTATTCAAAAAGTATTGTTTTATAAAATTGTAAAATCTTATTTAAAAACAAATATATGTTTAAATTATTTTTTAATGCTTATCTTTTTTTCATTATTATCCATTACAAAAGTTTCAAGAACCTAATACAAATGGTGCAGATTAAGATTTGAAAACTCTTTACTGAGTTATATGTAGAACTTTAACTATTCGAAATTACGCGACATGACAAAATTATATAGTTTAGTATAAAATGATCCCTCGAAGGTTAAAATCACTATGCAATTCTGTCCTCAATAAAGATAAAAGTTAAGCTCGTATGTGATTTCAATGTTTAAATCGCGTGTTATAGTAAAGAGAATTGCTTCTATCCACTTTAAATACACTAATGGAAAAATATTTTTCAAGAATTGATAAAATTTTATTCAAATTCTCCAAACAGAAACTTTGAAAATGTCCAAGGTAAATATTTAAAAATTTGTATGCAATCAAAAAATTAAAAAAAAAAAAAAAAAAAAAAAAAACATCGTCTAACAAAATTAAATTTGTTATGCCAATAATTATAATTAAATTTATTATAAAGTATAACACATTTCTAAACATTTTAATATCTAAAAAGACTTAATTCCATTCAAAATTAAAAGTTACGAAATTGTTTTTCCAACATTCTTTTCATTTTGAAAAGGTTTAATTAGATCAACTTGTACTTCATTAAGTTTGTATGTATGTTTGCTGATAAAATTACAGCTGATATGTTCAATTCAGTAGTTTATTGCCTCATTGCTCACATCGTTTCATTTCCTGTTTAATGTTCCAAGCATTATTCATGTTTTTCATGACATGATTATGCGCTAACTATTTAAGACGATTAAAAGTGTATATCAACAACCATTAACATTTTGATGTATTACGTGGTTTTTGAATAAATTTTATTAAACCTAACAAATTGAGTAACAGTCACCGCAATATGTTTCCCTCGTTCAATTATATAAAATGCTTATACTCTGTGCTTGCCAATTTAAGCGTTATCAAATCGATAATTAGTATTAAACTGGTACATGTCCAATATTGATACTGTATCGCGTCAGTATCGTCAATTATTATTGGCATTGTTTTGCATTGCTATTAATAAATTTCTAAAAGTAATCTTGAGTTACTTTGCAAAGCGTATCCAGCAGGTAAAGATAAACTATCCATACGTGCAGATAATAGATTTGTGAATCATTTGTACGTGGCATTTAATAACGAGATAAATGTAAATTGGTCGGTATAAAATTTAAATTAAGCAATCTAAATAATCCTACCAGATTTCAATTATCAAGGAAATGTTTCGTTTTGGTTGGATAGGTATAGTTATTAATATCCTACACATAGTGTATTAATATTGATAAAATTCTTTTTCATCTAAAACTTTATTTAAATTTGAAAAGTCAGTTATATTGAGTTTGAATGTCTCTTGTTATTATTATATTTCAATGTCTCTAATAAAAGCTGTTTTTCATTTTGTTATCAAGAATAGAATGCAATGTTTTACACTTAGAGTTCAAATACACTTGAAAGTGTGAACTCTAAAAACTAACAAAATTAACAACTTAAAACCAGTTTTCAAGACAATTTTATTTATTACTCCAACAAAAGCAGCTTTTCCAATAACTATTATTTGAGTATGTAATAAGTGTATGCATATATTGTATAGATATTGTTTGTTTTTTTGTTTAATACAACGAGAAACTGTGCGAACTTTCACGAAATTTTCAGGATTAAAATGCAAAATCATTCATTTTCCACGAAAGAGTGTTCTGTTCATATGAAAACAATTTTGAAGCTTTTATGCGCGCAGATTCGACCACTTATTCGACTTTCTTTTGTGCGTTCAATGACGTCCTCCACCAGTACACTCTAATTTTAAATTATAATAACATATTGTTAAGGAGTTCCAATTAAACGTCACTCAGATTATTTGATATGAATTGTTCTTGAGTTTAAAGTATTATACATTCGCAGGAGCAAGCATTCATTTTGTCGCTTTCATTGAATAAAAAGGGATCGATGTAAATCAAGTAACTAAAAATGAATGTTTAATATTTATAGACATAATTAATGCCATTACCATCGTAAAATGCTTCAAGTCTGCTGTACAAATTGAGTTATCGAAAAATGATTATAAAATAAAATGTTAACACTCTTCTTTATATTTACAAAATTTTATATCGCTGAAATAACCATTCACTGTTGACTTGAATAAATTTTAATTGTTTTTTATTTAAATTACTGAAAGGTAAAAATACATTTTATCTTATTCAATAATGCTGTTGCAATCTTTCTAATGGTGTAGCATTTGTAATCTGCAAATCTATGAAATTTTAGGGTAAATGAGACTAAAGCACGCTTCATCAAAAAACGGATCAAAAGTAACCAGCAGAAGGGTACTATTGTAAAAAAGAAGTTGTGGCAGCAAAACGGCACGAACCAGACGATGGCTACTATTTACGATTATTCACTCTACGCGTACTTCTGATATTTTCCTGTTATATTTCTATCTATTTTCATTGCAAGCAAAGACGAAATTTTATTCGATGCATTTAAACGGAATTTTGAAAAAAACATCCTAGAAAAGTTTGCTTATTTAATAGTTTTCAAATTATGGTTGAACTTAAATTTTACAAAATAACTAAAAGAAAAATTAATAAGAATTTTAGATTACTATATTTTTATACTGTTTTATTTACTAATAATTATTCAAGTTTGTAAATATATATATATATATATCCATTTTATAAAGTTTTACATGCATAACAATTGCAAATACATTTTTTGATTGAAAATTTAGTTTAGTGTTAACTTTTCTAAAACTTAGTTGCATAAAATTTGAATATTAAATTTGTTTAATGGGTTCTTTCACTATCTGTTTTATCCAGACCAACACACTGCTATTGCAATGTCCAAAAATAAGTTTACAATAAATTTACATTAATTTTAAATAAATCTTGATGCAAAGGACTGTGAAAGTTATTTATAATTTATTTGACATGAAAGTGAAATAAAGACTTGGAAAAATGATTAAATAAAAGAATTTACAAATTTTAGTCTAATTAATGATAAAGATTAATTTATTAGGATATTTAAAATACTCTATATAAAACAAATAAGTTGAGGAAAATTTCCTTATGTTCGCATTTGAGAAGCTTTGAAGGGCGATGTCAGATACTTGTATTTATCACATTTCAAGTTACGGAAGGGATAGAAAATCCAAGCGACTGAGTTATGTAAGATCGATTTGTCGCGATAAAGAACCAGATTCTAGATGAGCAGCTAGGTGAATTCAATCTGGAATTTCAGATTCGAAATAATTTTAGGATAAAGAGTTGTATAAAATTAGATTAAATAGTTTACACTATTTTTATGAATATTAAATTACAAGATATATTTCACATTACAGTTATTTGAAATTGGAAAAATGGTAAAACTAGTTATTTTATTTATTTGTTTTATTCTATTTATTCAATAAAATTTTAGTTAATAGCAAAAAAACATAAAATTAAGAGTCTTGAAAAGGTCAAAAAGAATATTTAGCATAAACTTTACAAAGCTATAAACTAGCAAATTAGCATATGCAATTGAAGCCGGATTTAATTTCAAATATAAATGAAGAATAAGAAAACCTAAACAGGTTGATTTGAATTGGAGAACTGTTTAAAAGTTTATAATAATAAGTAAACTTTTATTCAATAAATTGAATTATTAATTTAGAATTGATTAAACATATGAAATAACAGTGGTCTTTTAATATTTTTCGTGACATTTTAACTAAATGTTTCTTGAAAATGTTATGAAAATGACTAATTTTGAGATAACAAATGTAATAGTTGATAACTTTTTGCTTTAATCGTTTTCTCTTACTTTGTGAAATTCTAAAAAAACAGTTACGATTTATTGCCACACTGAGAAAAAAAACCACAATTTCAGCCTACTCATCAAGCAGTTTCGCTTTTTTGGGAAAACCACACATTGAAGTGAGTAACATTTGCAGATTATGGGACGGCAGATTCTGCTTAACCAATAACGTACATTTTATTGCACGGTAACTACGATTGGACAGGAAGGCAGAATCTGCCTACCCGCCAAGCTGATTTTAATCATTTTACAGTAAGTTATTTTAACTTTGTCCAAGAAAGCTAAAATTGTGTTTTTTTCTCAGTGCATACATAAATGAGCATTAAATTTTTCACAACGTATACAAGTTTTACACAAGTTTTTTCATCGTACAGCATTTTTGGAATCTTACGTTTTTGTTTATTTATTTTATTATCATATTACATTTTATGATTATTAAGATTGTATTTATAAATAAATCTAAATTTGTATTACGAATATACAAATTATAAATTATTTTATACATACAAATTTGATAAAAATAAATAAAGATTTTTAACATATAAACTGTAACATTTTCTATGATAAAGTATAGGGATGCTTCCGTTGACTCGATTTGTCCAATATATTGCGCAATTTTGCGCACCCTATCTAATTTTACATTTTTGCATAAAGTTATCTGGTCATAAGTGGAGCTTGTTCCAACAACCTTAAATTAATAGAAAAAAAATTAAAACTGATTGTTTTTCATAAATATTTAATTAACAATAATTAATTAAAATTGACATCTAATATATTAGACGAACTGAGTTAATGGTTTAACTATCTGAGTGGTGGGGGAACTAAATTTTGTGGTGGGGAGTGGTAGCTTACGTTAGGACACTCTAACTAGAGACAGTTAACGTTTAGACGTCATAGCGACTATTTTTAAAGTCAATCGTGTTTTTTCGCTAAGTTTTTCTTTATTTTTAATATTACTGATTATTTTTTTAAGTTTATGAGATTTTTTGTTTAAGTTTTATTTTTATTTTCAGCATTCACTAATTTAAGATTTATTGTATTTTTTGCAGATATATTATTTTTTGTATTTCATCAGGTAGAACACATTTTTTAATTTTATAAGTAATTGTTTATCTTTTTTGAGTTTAATAATAACTTTATCTCAAATTATACATTTTTCTTTTACAGACTTTAAATTTTTCGATATTTCAAAATTTACAAAAGTGGGGCGTTATATGTACCATAAATTTCAATTATTTTTTAATGTTTATTCAACTGATACTCTAAAAGACGCAAGTTCAAAACTTAGGTTGTGACATTTATAATTTGTTCATTTTATTCCAACAAAACAAACAAAGTAATGCTTGTGTTTTTTTATGCGAAATTATGTTATATGTTGCCAACGTAAACGTATCAAAATCGCAAATAATAAGATTTTGTTGTTTTACTCATTAGAAAAAGGGAGTAAAGCAAATGTTTTCGGTACACGTGTTACGAAAAACTTATTAATTCTATAATATTTAGTCTGTAAATATAAATCCATTTTAAAATTAAAATGAAAATTAATTTTCGTAAAGATTAAATTTGATTAGTTTCATTTGATCTCTGTGATATTGTCTGCTCTGCATTAATATACGTAACTGACTTTTCATCACCTATCTTTACGTATTTCAAAAACAGATACTTTTAGTTTTATCATAACAGTGAATACAAGATTGCATGATTTATGACATAACTGTTGTTACTCGGTTTAAAAAAAATTCGTTATCTCTTTTTTTTTTAATTTAAAAAGGTTTATTACACTTAAATGTATACTTATAATAATTTTTTTTTTAATATCACAAAATATGATTAATTAATTTTAATAATATTCAATTTTAAATAACCAGTTTTCTGAGTGTACCATTTATATACAACTTATTAATTACACTATAGATGTATACATTTACATAATTAAAGAACCGACCCTTCAATATTTCAGTTATACTTTTTGGTAAAGCTCTTTGTTTTTAATAATAAACTAGAGATGACAGTTGATAAAAAATGGGTTACCTGTAATAATATTGAGTGTAAAATATGAAACAAATCAATTTTAATCTATCTAAAATCTGGTTTCAATCCGAATTACGCGAGTCAGTTATATTTATATACATCAACTAGACGTTTTTTCAATTCAGGAGCCAATAAAGGTTTTTTTTCTTTTTTATCAAAATTATTTATGAATTACTTTTTTTTTGTAAGAACAAGTAATTCCTTTAAATTTATCCACATTGACACATTTAAAATTCAATAATGTAGCCTTAGAGTGGAGAATAATTGAATGGAGCAAGTTGAAGTTTGTCTACATTATGTAAAATTCTGGTCGAGTTAGTAACATTTCTTGCTAATCCAGCCAAATGTATAGGATGAGTATATTTTTAACTTTTAATTTTTTGCTTACATCGTAAAGAAATAGAATTAGTAAATCTAGATAATAACATTGAAATAGTACTCTTATTACTTATTTAATTTTCACATATAATTCTCTTCAAATAACAAATACAGCCTTATAGATAGCGCCATGCTTTTATTTAACATAGAATTGATACTATATTACTTTACTGTAAAATTATTTTTTAGTTTTCAGTCAATTTTTTGAAAATATGTTTAATTTTTTATTTTAAGTTAATTTTTGATTTAATTTTAAATTTATTATTTGGCGTGTACCAAAAATTGAAAATTGTTTTATATCTACAATTTTATTATTTTTTTCCAAAACACTTCGACACAAACTAAAATGAATAGTAACCAAAATTTAGTATCACACATTCAGTGAAAACAAAATTGGTGCTGACATCTGTAATTTATCGTTAGCATTGTCCCTTAACTGTAATGTTTTGGTAGTTGTAACAAAAATTTATTGTTGAAACAAAATCAAATTTTAATTATAACAAACACCACAGGTGAAACTATATTACACATTAAAACATACGTTATGTATAATTAGACAAACTGTAGTTGTGAATATTATATTTAACTAAGTAAAATTAATTAGCGAAATTACACAAAATGCTCTTAATGTAATGTAACTAGATATTTCATGAGTAATTCTTTCATTATAAAACTGCTGCAGGAATAATTTTGTGTGGTATAATGTATTCGGCAACATTTAGTTTTTCTTCAACATGTGTAAAAAAAAGAATATTATCCAAATTTAGTATGAAAGAAGAAATACCGAAGTAGTTAGACTCAATGTAACGGCCTGTTGCGTATTTTCTTATACTCAGTGATTTATAACTCGTGTAAAAAGCACTTATAAACCATCAAATGACCATTTTATATACAGCAGTTCATTCTCAATATATTTTTCTTGAAAGAAGATACTGAAATGGAGTGGATATCAGATAGATAAATACACCTTTTATCAACATTTCAAAAACATTAAATTTATTGATATTAATATAAATTTTTTTATAAATGACACTTTTGCTTTTTAAATTATTAAGACACTTGAAAGTCGAAAAAATTTCTTTATCCACGTTTGTCAAAATTTTTGTCACACAGTGTAATTACAGTATACTTTATTGTCACAATAGTTTTAATTTAATTGAGCCTAAAATTAAAGTAAAATATAGCGTACAATATATCAAAGTATAATAAAGTATGTTTGACACGTGCAGATTATACATCATAGTTTCTTTTTATTACCGCTTTTAATATTCGTGACGTCTAGAATTTCAGTGAATAAAGAATGCACTCTTGCCAAAAGATGAAGTCTCACCACAAGAAAACGTCTCTCTCCCAGGATGAAAAAAAAAGAAATTCTGCTGATTTTAAATTCCAAGTTAAAAAGAAAGTATAATAGTTCGGTTGAGAAAAAGAGAGAGTTTAATTAGTAATGAAATGGTCAATTTTAACTGCTCCGAATGAAAGTTTATTAAAAGATATTTGAATAACGAGATTTCATTTAATCATTCAATGGTCGCACCCAACTAACAGTTTCTATCGACCGATGTGACAAACGTATCACTTGAACAAAAGCATTAAAAATGAACGACCACGGCGCACTTTAAATTGATCATTCTGAAACTGATTTTATTGGCAATGAAAAATGATTAGTCCAATGAGATGTACCTCTTTTCTATGAAAAATTATTGAACGACGAAAATTTGTCAAAATTGTTATATCCTTCGGAACGAATTCATGAAAGACATTGTATTCTGTAAAAATGAAATTGCAATATCAAATAGCAAAATTATGGAATGGTAAGTATATGCCATATAACCACTATGCAAGCGAACATTTATCACTTAAAATGAGAAAGCATTACAACATAAATATCTCAGAAAAACAAATGTTTACTGTAGCATAGTGATTTAATAGTTTCTTGATTTATTGAAAAAAATGATAAATGTTTTAAAAGCAATTAAGATTTATTTATAAAAATTATTTCATATTTTATTACATAAGATTGCTTTAAATTTTATGATTTGTTATACTTTTTTTGTTAGAGATATGATTTTTAAATTAGAAATTTTTTCTATCAATTTATGTTTAATCTTATTTTTTTTATTATTATTTTTTTTTAGATTAAAAAAGTGACTGAAACGTTCAATTATAGACTGACAAAATACAAATCAATTTCCCCAATAACATTTAAACTTTGTTCTCGTTTGAACTCGGCAGAGTTGAAAAATAATAATTATTTGACTTGTTATTTGGTTTAAAATAAAGTTTTGTATTTTCATGTAATAAAATTAATACGATTTGTGTATTAAATGCTCAAGAAAGTTTGTTTTTAAGAGGCTTAGATGTCAATTAGTAGAAAAAGTGAAATAATTTTGTTACATTTTTAATTATTATTGTAAATAATAATTATTATTTGTTACTTGTAAAACATTTTATATTAAAATAAATATTTGTAATAAATGTTTGCATAAATTTTATGATTATTTATAAATACTGATTATCCGGATTACATAAGTAATAACGTACACTAATAGCAAGAATTTGTTTCTTTTGGAAAAGAAACATATGAAAAAGTAATAGACGGTTTCATTCTTATGGATGAATATGTGATTACAGATTTCATAAATATTTCATACTTCTGGCCAATTAAAGCACTGAAATAATTTTCAAGGGACCTTCGCAGTTTGATTTTTATATAATACTGCATGAATGATGGATATACAATTTTATTCAGAAATGAATTTCAAATTAAAAAATTAAAAACATTTTGAAATTAATACAAATTGAATGACAAATGGTCGTCTATTTTATCTGCTTTCCGGTACAGATAATTTTTGCCAACATAAAATGCAGGATTTGTATTGTTAAACATTTGATTTTTATAATAAAGAAATGATACTGAAATTCGAGCTAACAATCTTTCTTATTTAATGGAAAAATTAGAACAATAAATAGGGCCGAATTTCGAAGTTACAAATTGGACCAAGTTAGAAGCGAAGCGCAAACGAAACACCAAAAGACAATCCAAAGTTCCAAAGACAATTTTGACTTCTAAAATCAGAATTTCACTATAAAACAATCGGAAAGATGACTCACAAATAGACAACTTGTGAAAGTACAACAATGTTATAAGAAAATAACTATATCAATTGCTTAAAAGTAACAATTTTCAGTTATAACTATGAATGTATTTATAGTTAGATAAAAAAATGTTAACAATTTTTAGTTAATTACAAGCTTGAAAGCAAAAAGTACAGATATCGCAAGTAAATGTCGGAAAGCCTGAGATCTATGCAACATTTTCGGAATTGCACGACTACTTGCGCCGCTTGATTGACGTTCCATCATGACGATATTTTCGTAATTTAAGATGCCAGTAAACTGATCTACAGGAAACGTACAAATTGCTTCAAATTCTCAGAGGAAAAGTCCAAATTGAACGTTTTAAAAATGCAAAAAAATTCTCTCGTTTTTCTTTCTTTTTGGTATTTTGATAAAGTGCTGGCACTGTAAATTACAGCTCGGAAATTATTAAAGTTCCTTGCATATCGTGAAATTTGTATAGTAAACGAATAAAGTTACTTTTTTTAATGTTGTCGCAACGTCTCGCTTCTCACCATTTCTGCATGGCAAATGCATTCTTTAAATTTTATAGTGAGAACAGAAATTCAAGAGTCTACGCGGGTCATTATAAATAAAACATAGAGTAATTGAGAGAAACAACGTAACAACGAGAGAAACTCAATATTTTGTTAAATACTCGTGCGTTATATAAATTGCAGATTTTCAACTAAGTTTCGCATTGATCTTTAGTAAAATAAAATATTCAAAGCAAACATTAGAGTAGGAAAATGCAACTGTGTTATGTGCAACTTAACCGAAACATCGCCAGGTTTCCCGATCAAGACTCGAAATCATTTTCTATTAATTTTAAACTTTACTGAAACTAAACTTTCAACTGTTGTAAATTCAGTAATGTGGGAAAATTAAAAAAAAAGAGATGATAATATAATTGTTAAAAATGTTACAATAAATCTACTCATGCATTATTTTAATTTGAATTGATCTTATTTTGTATCATAACAATTAGGTAACACGATCTTTATTACATAACAAAACTCAGCAAGTCAAATAAGTTAGTATTTCAAATTTCCGTGAACTTTTTGCGTGTTACTGAAAGTATAACACATTTAATATCCAAAGGCATTACGTGACTGAAATGATAAAAGTGTTTACTGTGACTTTCATCATAAGTTATTTAAAAAATGTTAATTCAGCGTGGTTCATGTGGGTTCAATTATGAGACTCATATTTAAAAAAAACTGATTCAAAGAAATGTTAGTGCGAACGTACAATTAACCCCAGACACTAGTTATTGATGCTAACAAGCATTTAACTTGTGTTTATCAACTATGTTTTATACAACCAATTTATCTTGTGAAGACGTACAAAATTTTATTACTTTTTTTCATACTTATTAAAAGGTATGAAATGTAATAATTTGTCTTTATATTATGGATAAGTTAGTTTGATTATATAAAATTATTAATATTTTACGATGTTATATTGAGACAGCAAAATAATTTGATTAATGCTCATAAATTATGCTTATTTTGTTACTGTTGAAAACAACTTTAAGAAAAAATTTTATGATTTTTTTCATTTTAAAATTCAAATAATTTCTATCCAGGTTATGGGTATGCAAATTCAATCGGATCTTCTCCAAAATAGTCATGATTAAAACCAGTCAGGAATCCCATTCAAGAATTCAATCGAGTGCCAGTTAAGTAAATCTAAATTTCAGCTTATAGTAATGTAAGGAGTTTCTACAAAGCTCTGACCAACGTTTGATTGAAAAATACGACCGGAAATTTCAATTTTGATAAAACTTCAAAAGTTAAAACCACTCAACGTCCTAACTTACTATTCAATAACATTGATACAATTATCTATAACAACGAGTGTATTATTCACTTGAAGTAAACTACAAACTGTCCTCCAAAGATCAAAGTTGTTTTTTTAATTGAAAGAGCTATTTTAACGTAAAATATTTACATTTTATTTTTTTTAAAATCTGTATTTTCATTTAGTTTTTTTAACTGACGAACAAAAAATATTTCAAGATAGTTTTGAATAGAAAAATCCATGACCAACTATGGGTGATAAATTGTTGAGATATTATTATTTTAATAAGCTTTTTTATATTATATTAAAAAGCTTTATGAATAAATTACTTTTTATTTACAATTAAAATCAGTAATTATTAACATCGTTAATAATTAGTGAAAAGTAATCTTTATAAGTGAATTTTTTCGTTTTATTAACATTATTTTGATATAATTATGCAATATACATATTTGAATTTATTAAAGATAAAATATTTCCATTTAATGATAAAATGAAAAACAAATATTTATTAACATTAAAATGTTATTCACCACTTTGACATAAAAATCTTGATAATTGAAAACATTTTATCCAAATAATTTGGCCGTTTATTCGTGTCGGCAACGCATTCGAAGTTGAACTAAGTTAAGCCATGTAGGGCGTGGCCCTGAATAAATGACTGTCAAGAAAAAAATTGAAGTTGAATCTTTTAAAAGTAGTTTAAATTGATTTTTTTATGCGAACGAACACCTGCACAAACGTAAACAGAATCAAATTAATGCTGTCGACACCATGGAGACACCTGAATTAAAAATATTCTGATTACTAAACGAAATATTTAGAGAAAATTATTAAATATTCACTCTCGAAAAAAATGAGTTTGCTATATCGATTTGAAAATTTAATTACAAAAAAAATTAAACTGGATTAAGTCTAACCCGAATACAAAAGAATACAAATCTAGTAAATGTAAATTGTTCGCCAGTGAAGCTCTAAAATCTGGCTTGTAATTATAATTTTCAATGACTCGCGGTAATAATTTTTCTTTATTATGCAAATTTGAGCAAAAACTTTTAGATCCATTTTTAATGATTAAAAATTCTTTGAAAATAAGTTAATAATCATGATCCAAAATGGATTTTAAAGTTAATATTCTGGCTTAAATATAGATTAGTTTCAAACAAAGTATTAATAACTATATCATACGCAGATTATTTTCAAAATATTTGTCGTTTTTTTTTGTTTGTTTGTTTTTTTTTTTCATAAAAGTTTAATACCCATCATCTGCATACATGTGTACTTTAATATCGATTTTAATAGTATGCGTGGAGTACAAAAGTATGACATTTAACAAAATTTATTTTACCTTCGGTTTACTTCCAGTGACATCATCTGCATTGAAATTATTTATACTGTTTTATATCTTCTTTTAAACTTTCCTGTTTTTACGTTAAAAGTTTTATTTGGAACTGTTTTTCATGCGATGTGCATTTTACGAAATATTTGAGGCATTATTGTAAAATATTCACCTCGTCTGAAAAAAAATGTACCGACTTTTTTCAACCCTTGCAATTCGTTTTACTAATTTGTTATTAGAATTGTAACTTTTGTTTCATTAAGTTTAAATATTTAATATCCAACTTATTACATTTTTGTGTAATTAAAATTCTGATTATAAAATATTTGCGCCAATAAAATACTATAGAAATACAAAAATTATTTTATTTCAAGAGAAAATGTTTGAAAGAGAAATTTTAAGATTGTAACTAACTGTAAAAATGTAACAAAAAAGATTCTTAAGAATCACCGCTTTGGATAAAAGCATACAGAATTGTATTTACAATCTTTTGAAAGGAAGTAGAGAAGTAAAATACACAAAATTTGAAACACGACAAAGTGTGATTCCTACGTTGCAAGTTAATAAAGAATAACTGGGCATTTGCAATATGCCTCAGGATATCTAAGCAAGCAGTTATGAGTACAAATGTTCTACACACAAAAAAGCTAGGAGGAAACGGAAGTTAAAAAAGTAACGGAACTGTGAAAATATAATTTATTTATAAAATATTAACTTTGACTTGCGGAGAAGAATAATTTATAATTTAAAAGACGTACATTCGCAAGAATTGTCTTTCAGTCATTTTGAAAAATTATTGCACTATAAAAAGAAATGATTGAATAAAATTCACTGAAATTAAAAAAATATATAAAGTAAGTGTTTCATAACAAACCAATAGTAATGATTAAAGTAAAAGATTTATTTTACTTATTTATTATTATTATTATAAAAACACTTAATATAAAATGGTTCTTACCATAAAAATGTTATCTAGAGCAACTTGAATCTAAATTGCAACATTGAGAAGCACTTGAAAAGAACTTAAAAACGTCATAAATTTTACTGCTACTTTTTTCATAATGAAAAACACCCCCAATGAATTATCACAGATTAAAACATTAGTATACATTTCATTAATATTTTATATTATATATTAAAGAATTTAAAATTAAAAAATATATTGCATTCGTAAATAGTTCTTTTTTAAAAACAAATAATTTGTATCAACTTTTTATGTTCAATTATTTCAGCAGTTGTTTCATATTCATAATTAAATTGAAATTTTTGTCTTTCAACATAAAAAAGCAATATTTATACGACAAAGAATTATTTCAATACGTTGCTTTTTTGAACAAGAAAAGTTTAGCATATTTGACAGTAAAAACATGGTAATATTAACTACCTGTGTGTTTACAATTGATTTTCATGGCAGAAAGACTGTTTTCGTTGAATTAACCCATGATAAGAAACGAAACATTAAAAGAATATTACTCACTATGACTTTTTTTAAATAAAATATGAACAATATTTTCTTTTCAAATGGTACTTGACATGAATAAATGAGATTTAAATAAATAGGCATTTTAATAACGATTATTTTTACAATAAAATTAATTAAACTTGTATTATTACAAAACAGACATTCAAGTGTGCAATATTATTAACTTGTTAAATAATAAAATAATAATTGAGATAAATTATTATTTTAACTTACTTTAAAGTATCGTAATTCAAAGGGAAATTTGATGTTAAAAAATATTTATTGCACATAAATGAATACGCATAAAAGTCAAGAGTGAAAACCATAAATGGTACATAATTTATTTTTTGTTTACAAAATTAATTTGATTTATTTTTCACATAAAGTTAATGTGATTACATATAAAATTGTTATACTTTAATAGAAAAAATGTTGGACAGAAGATAGCAGACTTGTCTGAAGAAAATATAAATTTTGACAATTTAGATACTTTATTCTCGGGAGACAAAAAAAGTTTAAAAGACAAATTTCTCGAGCCAATACGACATTACTTTACAATATAAAACTATAATTTAAAATGATATAATAAAAAATTGTATTGCTGGGAACAATTGGAACAAAAGCTTTTATTAAAGGGCAAGTCTTGATTAAGGTAGTTCTTTTATTTTAGCATAAACTAATAAATTAATTGGCAATCAGTCTTCCGCTTTTCTTTCTAAATAAATTTTTGTTCAAGTGCAAAACTAATCTAATTTGAATTATTAAAAGGTAAATCTTATATGATTACTTCGAAAGCATTGTTTTAAAGAATAAATAAATTATCGATTTTTCTATTATTTACTTTAACAAAATCTATTTGAGCGAAATGTTTCTGTATTTGTATTTTTACTTTAAAAGTTTAGTGAGACTCAAAACAATTTACAACAAACGTGTTTTACACTTTTACGTGGAATTTGTTAAACTTTTTTTTCACGAGAACGATTGGCAAACTTAAATTGTATAAACATTATCCACAAATTACACAAATTAACAGTGAATGTCTAAGTGATTAACATAACAGGGAAATTTGAATTGAAATAGAAATGTATTTTATAGAATACATACACAAAATGTATCAATTTTCAAAATTATAAAATAAATTGCATACTTTAAGTTACACAAATGGCCTGAATCAAGAAAACATCAATAAATAAATGAATCAAATGTAGAAATTAGTACTGAAAGCGAATAAATATGCATGTAAAACTATGTTCGACAATTATCGCACACGTAAGACACATTTATGTATGCACAGAACTGTGCATACATAATCATGTCCGCTGATTACTATACGTTTGTAGTACATATGTCAGAACGTCTTTTCATTACTTTGCAGAATTAAACAGTTAGCAGGTAGCCACATACATTTATGTAAACCTTGCACATACTCAAAATCAGCGAGAATATTTTTATAGTGAACACTACGAAAACAATGCCTTATTTTAAGACACTTTTATCATTTAAGGCATTAAAAATGTCTCAAAGCAACCATTTTGAGTTACTTTTAAAGCCTTAAATAGTACAAATGACACGCGTTTTTTCATTGTATCGACATATAAATCACGGTATGCACAATTATCCAGAAAAAATCGATATTTTACTTTAGTTTTATACATATTGAACAGTACTATTATTAATGTATATTTAAAAATTGTCAGCTGATAAGTGAAAGCAGCTTTATTTTTGTTAATGAATAAGAATTTAATATTGGGGTAATAATATTTGATATAGGTCTTAAGATATTTCTTTATAAATTAAAGATACTTTATTTAATAAAAAGTACAATATTTTATTTAATATTATTTAACGGTATTTAACGTATGCTGAAAATTTAATTAAACAGCGAATATTTGTTAAAATTTGTATTTAAATGTAAATTAAGAGATAAATCAGGAATTTGGATCGTTTGAATTATAACTGGAATCCAATTTTGGTCTGTAAAAATGTTTTATTTTCGAACAATGAAACATGTGAAATTATGACTAATAACTAATTTTTACTTTTGAAAACTGAAATTAAATGATAATAGATTTTAACATTATACTCAAAAACAAGTGTCATTTCCTTAGGGAATTTTTTTTTGTCAAGGTTAATTTATTTTCAATTAATGTACATTTTAAATATTCCATGAAGATTTTTATTTAGATTTAAAATGTCTCTGTCAAATCATGTCAACCTTGCTAGGATTCCACGGGGTTTTTTAATCCAGAGCCTGATAGGGTTTTTCTTAGACATTTTCACCGGAATGCCTTACTCGACAAAAATAAAATTATTTAAAAGTTTAAACCTAAAAAAAGATTAAACTCTGCATATAAAATGTTGTTTAAACCTGGAAATAGAAAGCATTAAACTTTACAAATTGTTACCAAAATTCAAAAACAAGTATATAAATAAATTCTGCAAATAAAAATATACTTTACCTGAAAAATAAACAAGATCTCAATTCGCAATATAAAAATAGTCAAATATTAAAAAAAAATTTAAGATTAACACATTAAAGGTGCATGTAACGTATTTTGTAAATTCCAAAAATCAAAAAAATTAAAATCTGAAAAAAAAGTTTTAAAAATGAACATTTATTAAACTTAGCAGATGAAAGATTATGTATTTATTTAATTAAAAAATATACTTACCAAAATTGGAAAAATAATCATAATAAATAATCAAGTTTTACGGTAGAAGAGAAATTGACTTCTAAATTGTTGATGTGCACATTACGAGTTCTGAATGTCAACTCTGACTTCAGATAGAGAATTCTAGGGTAAGCCACTACCCCCCACCACGAAAGTGTAGTTCCCCCACTACTCATATGGTTGGTGTATGATATTTCATACTGGAACCTAATGTGGTTTTCATGAGGCAATTAGAAGCTGGTTTTTAACTAAAAAACTGATCAGGGATAGCTCAGATTTTCGATTAGAAAAAATAGCTTGACAGTATTATAATTTTATTAGGTCCTGCTACGAATCTTAGCAGTTGGGCTGCCTCTTAAATACCTTATTGAGGCCAAAAAAGGTTTTAGTGGAGCTTTAATATTAGGATTATCCGATGAGGCCCCAATGAATTTGAAATATTTGCCCCATCAAATTGTTACTTGAGATATCCTATAAATTTAATAGAATATGAAATAGTTTTTATATACACATGTTTTTATTTTATTTTGATTTTTTCAAAGTTTTTTTTATTCTAATATTTGTTGTAACCGTTTAGTGGTATACAACATCACGGAATGATCGTGAAATTTTTCTACTTATTTGTATTGGTACTATTGTTGCTTTTGTTTTTCCTATGTTATTGCTATAAGTTTAAGGTTGCCACTAAAAAAGAACAGATAAACCGGAGACTCATATAAATTAATGCATTTTCGGGTCAATTGTCCTTTTTTAGTGGCAACCCTACATAAGTTTCTCTTTTGATGGTAGCCATATTGAAAATAGTGGGAGAAACCAGCACATGGGATTAAACAGCTAAATTAGTTTCCACGTATTCAAGTTATGGCAAAAAGTTGTTAATAATTTATAGAGTATATTTTATTTAATAAAAATTAATAAAAACATAACTAATAATTTTTTAATTAAATTGTTACTAGAAATTTCTTACATATCAACAGAAAATATAATAAAGACATACTCCATTATTAAAAATTAAAGAAAAAAACAAGTAGTTGCATAAATAAAAATAATTAATAAATAAATAGCATGTGCAATTTTGGAGAGCACAGAAATATCATGTAAGAGTAGTGTAATTTGATTTATAATACATTTATTCGTAAAACATAAATGAAATTGTACATGAGAGTGAGCGGAAGTGATGAGTGTACTCGGGACCATTCCGGAAAATGCCACAATGACTACAATATTCGTATACATTCTGGTTATAAAAAACGAAAATTCACAGGAAATAAAGCTAATAAAAACTCTATAAGTGTAGCTAAAGAAGCGTAGAGGGAATAGTAAAAAGCTTGCATATACACTCCAAATGTAAATCATTGATATTAATGTAACTCCAATTAATATTGCGTATCACATTTGTTTACACTTCAAAGATTAAGTGCGAAATAATTTCTATTCGATTATGATACGAGCTGAATGTTATACACAGTTAGGATAAATGAATTATAGATGCAACTTTTGAAAGGATGGTCGCTTTGTAACATCCATTTTTCATCATTGAATGCGTTAGCTTTCAGTTAGCATTAAGTTCATTTTGCAACTGATATTTGCTTTCATAATTGATACAGACATTTATCGATAACTAAACTTCAATTCGTTTTCAATTAATATTCCTGTATTAATAAAAAATATACACTCGAATAAATTTGTCATTCAAAATAATTTTTTTTTTCATTTTTGTACAAGAAAATCATAAGCTTGTAAAAAAAATCAGGAAACGGAAATAAATAATATCTTTTTAACAACAATTTTCCATTAAATAATTCAATGAATGCTTGATATATTTCGATACTTTTTTGTGTGTGTACATGTAAATACAACAGCATTATACAATAACGTTTTCAATTTAAACAATTACTTTTCATGTTAATTTATGAATAGAAAATGAGTCGTTTAATTAAATTACCCTATTTATTGCCTTTGCATTGTGAATATCATTGCCTATCGAATGTTCGTTTCAATTGTTCACAGTTTGACCGTATGAGAGCGTTCCAAAGTAAACAATGCCTGACCGTGAAACAGTTCAATTCCTTTATAGCGGAAGCTATTCAAAATTCGAAATCCATTCGATTCATTGCAGTTTTAAATTACATATAAAAAAATATTAGTTAACACAAAGATGTTAAAAAAGTTCTATGTATATAAGTAACTTACGATTGATATAATTAATAAAATAATTTCGAAGATATAATTATGTTTTCTAGCAGTTAAGTAATGATTACTTAAATTTTGTTGTAAAGCTTTTCCTTGTAGAAATACTATATTTTATTTGCTTCAAAATTTTAAAAGAGGTTTTTTTTCAAAAGATATGCAGTTTTAATTAATTAGAGTTAATTATATCTCAGGGTTAAAGTTGAATAAGATATATCTAATCATGTTGCATAAAAGAAATTTTTTATTAGAGATTACGTCGCAGAATGTTCGCAGAACACTGAAGCCAAAACTCTAAGTATTACTGTTTTTTACAAAGTAATATTTTTTAATCGCTGGCGAACTGTACCGGCAAATGAATTTATTCGCCAGACAAACTATGGTGTCGAAGCGAACAAACTCATTTGCCAGTAAATGAGTTTGAGTAAAAAAACCAGTAAAACTCTGAATTTTAGTTTCCGTGTCCTATGCAATGTTTGTAACTGTAATTTTTTACTTTCACAGAGCAATAAAAGAAAAATGTCTAAATATTACGAATTTTACTAAAATTTCAAACATATATTCACGTTTAAAATATTTTTGATAAAATTTATATTTAAAGTTTAAATAAACGTGTTGCAAAAAAAAAAAAAAATAATCAAAAGGCCTCATGAAAGGGTGAAACATTTCACTTTATATCAAGTTATGGAATTTTAACGTTCACATATCAATTAAAATGGTTGGAAAGAATACTTACCCAAAGAGGTTTTGCGTAAACAGTAGAGAAGTAAATGTCAAACACTTTTCTTGCAACCTCTTTAAAATTATAATTTTGTTTAAAATGTTCATTTAGGAAAATAAATTTAAATGAATTACTTTATTCATTTTTGAGCATAAAATAATTATTAATTATTAATAGAATAATTAATGATTCTAAATATTTACATTAAATATATACTATGTCGTGAAATAAGTGAAAATAATTTGTATAATATCTTATTAAATTATACAAACTGTTAAATAAAGCTTCATGTTAATGATATTTTATGATTTAATAAAATGTTTACAATTTGACATGCATTTGTTTACTTTTTGATAGTTCGTTCGAATAAATTATAACTTGCTAAAAAAAATGCTTTCAAATAAAAATAGTTATACTTCTCTAAAGAAAAAAAATATTTTTCACTAAATGATCAAAAATTTACTGATTTTGTAGTAAATATTATTATTGAATTGCAAAATATGGATTTTTTTATTAAGACTTAAAGAAACATCTAATAAAAATTAGTCTTTTCTTTTTTAAAATTTCTTGAATTAAAAATATTATGCCAATAAAAAAATATAATAATAATAATAATTTTTCATAAATTGTTGTTTTATACGGGGAGTACAATAGTGTGATCAGTTTTTTGATCAAATGATTTTTTAAGGTTATACCATTTGTTAAATCGTCAAAAAAACAATATTTTACAAATAAAAATCTTTCTGTACATTTGAAGCTGACTGTAAGTCGGAATTTTGTACGATGTTTATTAAATAACTCTGAGTAGAAGATGTAAAATGAAGATTGTGAATCCGAAGGCACATTTAGAATTTTTGTTTTAAGTTTTCATTTAGAAATGAAGTTTTTCATTGAATATTATCACAAAAACATTATGTACATCATTTTTAAAACAAATGTTTATTAAAAATAAAAAAATCCTTCATCAGAAGCAGACGAATTATAAAAAAATTACTACTGTGATATCCTTATGTCATACAACAATTTGACCTGAAAAAGATGTATATAATATTTTAAGGCGAAATTAAACAAATTCATCTCGAAGTAAAAATTTTAAAAAAATTCTCAATTTACTTACCACAAAAAATGTTTAAATGTCAGCTTCTAAGGTATAGAAGAATTTTTTCCAAAAACTTGTTATTCAACTATTTCAAAAATAGTTTTATTAAAAAGTGATCACTGTTTTGTATTCCCCACATGAAATTGCCCCTAAGAATGAATTTTCACTTATTCATATACTTGAAAAGTACAGTACAGACTAACCTTAATTTATTGCTTAATATAAATAAGCATAATATAAATAAGATAAACACTGTGATTTCGTAAAAATTGTTTTTTTTGTATAAATTTTTTCTGAACTATACATTAAATATCAAAAGATGGAGATTAAACTATTGAAAAGACCTTTCTTTGTAGTATATAAAATAACTTTTTTATTGACCAATGTTAATTTTAAACCAGTTC
Source organism: Idris sp. 1 HC-2018 (assembly GCA_022817325.1). Classification (NCBI taxonomy): domain Eukaryota; kingdom Metazoa; phylum Arthropoda; class Insecta; order Hymenoptera; family Scelionidae; genus Idris; species Idris sp. 1 HC-2018. The sequence continues at coordinate 3,118 of JABFPM010000481.1, read as the reverse complement.
TAGATGGCGCTACATTTCGTTGTGTACGTGCTTGCTTGCCTTCCGACTGGAGGTCGTAAAAATCATCTAAAATTTTTAAAATGTACTTAAAATATAAATAATAGCTTCAATTAAACAGAAAAATTGGTATACAAAAAGTGATAATTTAATTTTTTTGTTGCAAAAAGTTTTGAAGATAAAATTAACCCCCTACGCTTAACGGAAATGGCTACTTTTATCTATATGCAGTTAAATTTTCAAGTCATTTGGTTGAAAATTGACTCCTCTAGCCTCGCGGCAAGCTCGAAAAACAGAATTTCGAGAAAATCGACTTTGAATATAAAAGTGGCCGGTGCGACAGGCGTGCGCCGCGGCACAAAAAGTGCTGTAATTCTTTTACTATCACGAATTTCGTGATAATATTTTAATACATAACTCTATCCATGTTTTTTTATTGAAAAATGCAATAAAAAAATGTCGAGTTTTTTGTCGTCACAGTGTTTAGATAATCCCCCTTAATTTAGATAAGAATAAAACAATGTTTGCATTATTATTATTATCTTTCGTTTAACTTTTATATCATAGAAGTTTTGATTATTAATAAATTATTAAAATGTATTTAATGAATTTATAATTGCTACTTCAATTATTACTTTTCTCTTTTATTATTAAGATCTAAATTTCCGATTTTCTGCAGCAAGTTCTACTTGAATAGTACATAGTGTAAGATTAAAATTGGTCACTCTTAGTGCATGCAAATCCAGTTGAACTCAAGTTCTAAAGTACTTAAAGCTTTTCGATGTAGAAAACTTGAAACCAAAATGTGCCTTACCTGAAGAGTTAAAGATCTTGTAAGCTATACTATTTTTTTATTATAATGGTTTTTTTTAAATCTAGACTCTTATTTATGATCAGTTTATCTCAGTTAAAAATACAAAATATTTTCAATACTAAAATTATGTAAAATGCGTTATTCAAACATTAAAATAATAATATTTTATGAGAAATAGCATTATGTTTATACAAAATCATATGTAATTAAATTGAAAGCAATATTAAAATTGCAGTCGCAATCAATTAAAGCAATTTGCCTTAAGATGATATATAACTTGGATTGTCTGTCTTTCTTACGCAAAAATAGTTTTTATGTAATATTTTTGTTAATTTTAAAAACTTTTGTAAAAACGCACGATCGTTTAACAAAAAAACATGTTTCGAAGATTTTGCGAGAAAGAATTCTTTGTAGGTTATGTGAACTAGCGTAACTTTTGGAAATTGTAAATGTCGGTAAATTGATTACAGTTTCCAAAAGTTATACTTGTTCACATAACCTACAAAGAATTCCTTCTCGCAAAATCTTCAAAACATGTTTTTTTTGTGAACAAGCGTGCGCTTTTATAAGTTTTCAAAATTAACAAGCATATTACATAAAAACTATTTTTGTGTGAGAGAGACAAACAATCCGAGTCATATGTCACCTCAATTAAAAAAATTGTAATATAATTTAAAAATGATCAATTGAGTTTGTAAATAAAAAAAATGAAAACTTGTACCAAAATATTTTTTCTCATTGAAGAAACTATTCTTATTAATGAAAATAAATTTATGCTAGTTTAAACGTAATTGTATAATTAGAAAATAATTATTATTACCTGTAGCACAATATGGCTGTGTAAAATTGTTTTCAACGCTTGCAAATTTATTTTCAATCTTCAAATGTAACATGAAAAACATAAACTTTTTATTTAGAAAACATATTTCGAAGTATTGTGAATGCTATGAGCACCAAACTTTATTACTAACTTACTAAAGTTATCGGGTAAAAATAATCAGCGATTTTGGGTAAAAATGATCAATGTTAAAATGCATTCGCTGAAAGCACAACCACGTCGTGAAGTCACAGAAGAATTTATAAAATAAACAAGGGCGATAATCCGGCTCGAAGGACTGAAAATTGTTTATGATAATAACAAATCAAATAATTTAAGTCGGAAATTTACTAGACGTCGTACTCCGGGCGTAATTCCGAACGACACAAAGACCAAAGCTGAACTTTTTCTAATAAAATTCTCCAACTTTAACCAGACTGAAATTCACATGTTAATTTATTTATTAATTAATTATTTATATGAAAAAGGAGAGAAGAAGAAAGAGAGGTGGAGATTGCAATGCACACAACGGACACGCGAATAAAAAAGGAGTTGAAAAAATTAATAAATTGATTGAGGGAGACTTATTCTGAGCTTTTATAAAATTAAAAAACACAAAGAAATAATTGATAATTCGATTTAATAACAACCAACTAATAACCCTGAATTTATAATGTCAACTAACTGACTTGAAAATTATAATATTGAACTTTCTGTAGAACGCAATAATTTTTGTAAGGCAAACAAAAAACTCAAATTGATTAACGAAAGAACAAAAAAGACAACATAAATACTTTGAAATTATAATATTTATTTATCGCTCATAAACTTATAAAAAATTGTTTAAAAAAGTATTCAAATGAAAAGAGAAACAAAAAAAAGGAGCTTTGCTTATATATTTCTCGAGATAAAGCAAAATATAAAATAACAGAAAAAAGCGTGAAATTGGGAGTCTTTGTGAACTTGAATTTTCATGAAATTAATTACATATAAAAAATAAGGAAAACCGTTATCAGGTAGAAATGACTCGTTACGGACAAAGAAAGTAATAAAATTAAAAATGGTTATTTACTATTTTGAGGAGGAAAGTTATACACGTTCCGTAGAGTCCACCGGGTATTCCTGACGGCAATGTCGACAAAATTTGAGAGAGTTCGAGTTTGAGAGGCCCAAAGCTCGATAGGACTTGTTAATCATTTGGAAATTAACCATCGACTCAATATGCCCAATTTTGGTCATCGGCTGCCGATATAGGTCGCTGATATTGGTCGTCGATATTGGGATGTAACAATGTTTTTCTTCAGCCCGATATTGTCTGCCCATATTGAACCCATATTGGCAGACGATATCCGGCCAATATTGGCACAATATAGAGATCCAAGATTGAGCCGATATTGTAGCAAAATATCTAGCCATTATTGCCTACCCGTGAAAAAAAACATGCGTGTTACATGCATGTTATACATACGTGATACATGCGTGCAACACGC
>JABFPM010000480.1:0-21179 GCA_022817325.1 Idris sp. 1 HC-2018 | reverse complement strand
AATTTGCCATTTTACAGAGAAATGGCAACATGAAAATCTTCTTAAGAGTCTTTTTGATTTTCAAATTCAAGATTTGTAAATTAAAATTATCCTGCTGAAGTATTTTTTCAATTTTTTGTCTGGAAATAACTTGATATGTGAAATAAAACAAGCTAATATGCAAATTTTAAATTTCAATTTTCGCATAATAATAATAATAATAATAATAATATATTGAAATTTAAATGTGTATGGAGAAGAAACATTTCTTCTTGGGTATAATGTTTTGATGTACTCTTCATTGCTTGAAACTTTAAGACGGATACAATTATGATTCTGTCCTTTCAATTACCCAGAGGGATGCAAATCATTATGGCACGTTTGAAGAAGAAATAAAGAGAAAAAATTTAAATAAATTCAAAGAACGATTTGTAACAGACAAAAATTACTACTAACACATCATTACATTTACATAATACGTAACCAGTGGTTATTAACCACTATTACAAGCTGAATCTGTGTTTATCATACCAAGAGGACAGAAATAATTTTTATATGTTAATTATTTTTTACGAGTTGATATCTCAATTTATTCATGTGCAGATTAATAAAATTCGAAATTACACTTTTCATTTTTTGTATATTCATATTATGTATTTATACCTGATATTATTTTTGTATACGTTAATTAAATATTTTTTTATTCATCTATACAGATTAAAAGAAATTAATAATCAATTTCTCATTTGATTATATTTATTTTTGCAAATTAATTATCAGATTAATTTGAAATTAAACAAATCGTTATCTTGTAAGACCAAAATTCAAATATTTGTTCATCAACTATAAATATTTTACTTTTTTCTGTCTACTATTTTATAAAAACTCACTTGCATATTCCTTGATTCTACAGTGATCTGAGTTAATAAATGGAAATCTAATTAATCAGCGAGATAATTCTGAAATTTAAAATAAAATTTATTAGAGATAACTTAAATGGATTTTGAGGTTTACAATTAAATGCATAAACTCGAGACTTTTTGTCTGCAGTAAACATTTGCGAAATAGTTTCGTGATGCAAAAAACGGAATAAGAGAAATGGAGCGTGCCATACACAGTAAAATGTATTTTGGCCCGGTTTATATAGGCATAATGTACGTATTTCAGTTTCAAAGAGCTCTTTCGAAAGCAACAAAAAGGGGTTAAGGGGACCGTTTCCTCTCTTCAGGATCAGCCATTATGTTCCGCTACAGATATGTCATCACGATGACATAATCCTCTTTTGCATCGCAATTAACATCCTTTTTTTCTTAATTACTAAGCTATTTAAAAGTGAAATTCGGAATTTCAATCGTTCTCTGCTGGAGAATGATCGGGTACCATAAAACAATGTGGTAACATGTGGGCTCATTATCATGAAACAATAAACAATTAAATTAATAATGGATTTTTACCATTTTCTTTTTTTTTTTCCTCCAAGTTCAGTTTAGTAGAATACATTAAATTATGTTACTTTTTTTATAATAAAAAAAAATCTCAACTGATAAACGTTTTGTAAAAATGAACATTTTTCCAACTAAATACCAAATTTAATTAACATTTCTTTCGAAATATAAAATTGTTAATAGAATCGTTTAGATAGCAGCTGAATATTTAATTAATGCACAGATAAAATCAGCTCAGATAAAGTCTCTCGCTTGCAACTTTGAAAAACAACTGAAAAGTACACAGTTGATATGAAAGAGGCATTTAGAAGAAAAATAATAAGAATGCCTCTTGTTGCATCGAAACGCAGTTGTCCACGATAAAATAAATCATACTGAGAAATTTTCACTTCGAGATTCTTTATTTCGAAAGAATTTGCCTCTGATGTCTTTTTTGTCGACGTGATATCGGTTTTCTATGTCCATCTAATGCTAGCCAAATAATTCGAGTGAAAGGGATTATATGGATATGATGAAAAGCGGCGAACAAAAAAGGCGAAAGTTCAAATTAACGATTGGCTATTTTTCATTAAATGCCTCACATAATTGCTGTGCAGCACATTTTTTAATTCTAAATTTAGAAATTAAATTAACCGGGATATCGAGTGTCTTAATCTGAATTTTATTTAAATTTTCTATATTTATGAAAAAAGGGGGAAGCAGAAAAAGAAAAAGAATAATAATAATAATAATAATAATAATAATAAAAAAAAAAAAATATTGGCTAGAAAATAATTTAAAACTGGTTGCGGACGGAAGGTGGCTATCGAGCCAAGAAAGACGGATAAAGAGGAATAAAAAGATGGGTGGGAGACAGAGACGCGGCCGAGGAAGAAGAAGAAGAAGAAGAAGAAGAAAGGACGCCAGGCAGATGAAGAGAAGAAGAAAATGAGCAAGTGGCGTGCAGTTTGCGTTCCTGCGGTGTCAACGACCCGCGCGTTCTTTCTTTCTTCTTCTGACACACACACGCCAAGTATCGTGCATCTCGCGGAATCGCGCGACGAAACTCGAAACTTGCACCGATGTACGACTGGCACCTGCCACCAGGCAAACCGCAGATAAACATCAACGTGTCTCTGCGAGGATGCAACTCTGCACACTTGTTTGTTTACCTTTTTACAAAATTTGAACAAAAATTTAAAATCTATCTTTCTTGTTGAAAATCTTGTAGTTATAAGAAAGATGTTATATTAAAAGGATGGCAATAAAATGAAGAGAAATGTCAGCAGTTTAGACATCCAGATTATCCTGCTAATTTGTACATGTAACTCGTCGGGGTTACGTGAAATGAATTGAGATTAGAAAGTAAAGCCGGATTCAGAGAGCGCGGGAATCCGTATTGAAGTTTACACACGCGTGAACGGCACATTTGATGAGAAGATAAAATTGAAAAAAAAAGAAACCAGACTGTCGCGTATGATAATACACGACTACTTTGCACACACTGTCATGAGAAGCGACCTATTGACAATGAAAATTTGCATGCATTTATCATTTCGTTGACAACGTTATATACATATGCTGCTTTTGCTTTTTTGCAGGGGTTTCAGCGTCAGTGTTTGCGGTCGACAACACATTTTTAAGCCAGTTTCCGTTCAGGCTATGTGGTAAGTGTCACTTAAGTTGAATATTTATAATTAATTTTATGGTTTCAAATAGAAGTTTTAAATTTTACATGAACAGTTAGTTTGGTGGATAATTTTTATTTGAGTACTGTACTTACTATAAAAGTTTCTTTCAAAAACATAAATACGACAATTGTTTTATTGTTGTTGAAAATTTATTTTCTAAAATTATAGAAACAATAAAACCCATTGTTATATTAAGCTTTATTTCCAATTAATCGCGTTTAAAATAATAAAAACAAGGCCTTAAAAGTATTTGTGTTAAATTTTATCCTGCGGCTTTTAAAATGTTCTGTTGCAAAATCCAGTTTATTAACCTTTTATTTTATAATTTTTTATTGTATTTTTATGTTAGCTGTCCAAATTAATTTTATGTTAGCCGTTCAAATTGACAGCCATGACAAGAATAAATTGTATATTTGATTTTAAAACTGGACATTTTATCAATTGAAAATTATTTTCCATTATTTATCTGCATCAATCGTAAAAGCTGGACTGGCAAAATAACTTGCAAATAAAACTAATTTCCTACACATTTCATGTAATTTATAAATAATATATGCGTATACAATATTAAATATATTAGAAGTTAGTTGTACAAATGCGAGTGTTCAAATCAAAAGTCCATAAATCTCAAACATAATAAATAATATTGAATAAAATGTATTGCAAAATATAGCGTTATATTGCATTAAATCAACCGGTGAGATAAATCTTGATCCTGAAATGAGTCCGAGATCATTATGAAAAACTGGTGTGGAAAAATTAAACACCGAAGTGACAATTGATGATTTTTGATAACGCGATTGGCTCATACGTGTCATTGTGTTGAACTAATAACCGTAACCAATGGATAATAGCGTTAAATTATAACGGATGATACTTGGGACACCTACGCGTGACATTAGCCTCGCGACGTGCACTCGACTTTAATATAATGTCGAGAGATACGCAATGAGAAAACTGCAAAACGTGGGCGATTTTCTTTTGATCGATGATCGACTTATGTAAAATTTCTCACATTTTTACCTACAAAAAGAGTGAATGAAAATTTTCATCGACAAGTTTATTTCATATAATTTCTAATTTATATGAAATTTGCATTATAATTTTTTGTCCATTACAGGTTTTTCCAGAATTTGACAATTTAAATAAACTACAATTTACATACTTGGCTTTTTCTATAATTAATTTTATGAGAATTACTAAGTGCTTCTTGTATAAATAAAGATAAATATATTTTATTACAATATTTAAATTATTATAATAAGCTTTCTAGTATAGAAATAATTATAAAAATGAAACAAACGTAAGCACAGTTTCAGTTAAGGAAAACATCTTATTGTCACAATATAACTGCAAAATTTGATTATACTTTGAACAAAATGTTAACAAAAGCTTGTTTGATGGAAAGCATGTAATTATCAACGATTGAAAATGACATTTTTATTAATATTTCGGGTACAATTGAACGATTCAACTGTATATTTATGTTGTGCATCTAATTATAAGTAATTGGACAGCGAAATCAATACACAATTACACTGTTTAATTTGATCAATTCATTTGATGCTATAAATATACTCTTTAACTGTGTCAAATGTGCTTTTCATTTGTCAAAAATAAAAATAAATTAGTAATAATGTATTTTGTCAATCGTTTACTTTCAAAGATTTAAAAATACAATAATACTACAATAAATGATCAATTCTTTGATTTATAATTGATGCTTATCAATACCAATTTATTGTACAATAATGAATAATACAAAATGAATGTCTTTTCATAAAGGTTATTTTAGCTCTTTATAAAAGGAAAGCTTATTTGAAAAAATAAATACAACTTTTTGAAATCGACACTTTTGCAAACCCTTTTAGTCAGAATCTAAAAAAGGGTTGAAATATGATCATCGTGAAAGTGAAGTGAATTGGAAATTGATGCGTAGGATGGCGATGCTATCCGATCGGCATTTCGATTGGAAACTGGCCCTTTTCCTTTATAGTGTAAAAGAGAAAACGCACCAACGTCCCACGTCACTTATCGTCACGGATAATTGCGTTCGAAACTGCGGATGATTTTAGCGATCCCGTCGACCTTCGGTCTCGTTAAGGCTCACGCAATTGTAATTTCGCGGTACCAGTCGCAAAAGATGTGGGCGAGTTCAACCCGACAAAGCGACAGAAAATAACTTCATTTAACTTTACTTGAATCGCGTTATTTTTTAATTATTGTTAAATCATAAGGCTAATTAAAGTCTGAGAAAAAAGGACATTTTATTTATATATTACTATTTTTTACTTCCCAAAATAAGCTTAAGGGGAAACTCCAGTGAATTGTCAACTAAATAAAAGAATTAATACAAATTTATAGCTGCTTATGTTGTTTTTTTAATGTAGAATACAACTACGCATTCCAAATTTGGTTAACGTCATTAATTCTTATGGTTTTTGTAAAATTACTCAGTTCAGAATGTTCATGTTGAAATACAAAAATTTAAAAACAAATACATTTTGCAAGTAATTACTGCTATAAATAGCGCATAAGAAATATTCTCTCATTAAATAAATTCAAAAGAATTGATGAATTGTGATTTTTAACCATAATTATTAAATTGTAAAAAAACCTCAATCATTAAAATGTAACTACTCCTTCAGTTTACAACATTTTCGGCTGAATTTTTTTCTTCAAGCTTTTCTCATTATTTTCAACATTCTCTTGCATGGATTTGAAGAATCTCCAAAAATTTGAAAATTTACGATACCTAACATATAAAAATACCAGCTTAATTAGATTTTGATTTACATAGACATGATCCACATAAAAAAATACATAAGTAACAATAGTTACATGACTTTTTATAAATTCCTTCGTATAGTTGAAATTTCACTGGATCTCCCCTTAAATTAATAATCTTTAATTAAATAAAATATACGTTAAACGAGAACAAATGATAATCATGCCAATAAATATGTATTAGTTTTTAAAAAAGTAATTGACATTTAATAAATAGAATTTGTGGACAAAAAATTAAATTAAAAACATTTCCCAACGTTTTTGAATTAAGTGTGGATAATAATTTATTGATTAAAAAGGATTATTATGATAATTAAATGCCAATAAAGTATTAAGCTGGCAAATATTAATTTTAATAATAAAATTATTTTAAATTTTGATTTTAATGATTGTTTTATTAAACGCAATGAAATAAATTACTTTGAAACAAACAATTAATTGAAAGGAATGATTTTAAACATTGATCTTATTTATTTTTCAATGAAATCATTATTAAAATATTTATTTGTCAAATTGAAAATTAATTAAAGTAAATAAAATGTTTAACGAGAAAAGTTTAAACTTATATAGGAATATTGCGTCAAAGCGAAAAAGTTTATACATTTTAATTACATATTACTTATTTCATGTTTAATTACATATGTTTTATAATAGATTATATAACGCGGCATAGATTAATAAAATTAGTAACATAGCTTTATTGAGGTAATGAGATAAATATAAGCTACAACTTTCTATTTTTAATAGCAACTAATTCTAAGTAGTATTATTATCATTTTCGCCGACGCGTTTGCAAACTTTCTTTTACAATGTATTAGTTTAAATGTGAACTACTTAAAAAAAAATATATAAAAAATTTAACATTTGTACCTTATTTGATTGCAAACTCGTATTCCACCAATTTGATGTGTTTCCTTATGATTTCAGAATTGAAATTCAATTCCACATTCATTTTTTTATTATTATTATTATTATTATTATTATTATTATTATTATTATTTTTTTTAATCTTTTCTCGTATGTTACTTAACTTATAGATAACATTAAATTAGTTTATTTTTATTCTGATTTTATACTTTTTCAAGTTATTCAAATATTTTGAGTTAAAATAATTTTTTTTGTATTAAATGAGTGTAAGTTACGTGGAAATTCGTTGAAAATTGCCTTGTCATGCGTCGCGACGCCAAAAGCACGCACGCGTCGTCCTCGGCATGGTCCTATTTTTGGAAAAGCCTCGTGGTCTCGGCAGACCACTACGTTGAGTAAGATCGCAGCAGACTAACGCCCGCGCCATTTATGGCCGCGTTGCGACTTCTGCTATTGCCAAATTTTCTCACTTCGCAAAATTTTCTCACCGAATTTTCACGTTTTCATAATATTTATATTAAGACACGTTCAATCATCAGTAAAAAACTAATTTACACCGAATACCAATTTGGCAAAAACTTAACTAATTAAATTATGTTATTTGTACGTTTGTGGAAAATAAAAAAAATGGAAGAACGCAGAAGGTTCAATTATACATTTTTAATTAAAATTATCTTACAGTTAATTATTTGACCATCAAATTTTTCCTTATTTTTGTTTGATTTGAGAGAAAAATATTTTTGTGAACTATTGCCGGCTTATTAATTTGTGTTAATTAAAAGGTGTGTAGTGAATCTCGCGGACTAATTAACATTGCTGCTGTTAATGTAAGTGAGATTCAATTGACACGTCCTTTAGTGTCAAGGTTCGAAAGAGTCGTGTCAATCGAGGTCGATTGGTTTACAGATCACTGTCCAGCGGCTTTATTATTTTTTCATTTCAGGGAGACCTGTGGGTAATGAAATATGTAATTTGACAAATTGTTTTTTTTCATTTTACTTTAAATTGTAAAATGTTTCTAAAATAAATTCAGTATTGTTGGTTTTGAATTTTCAGTAAATTCAAATCATGAAAACTAAAATACTGTAATAAAATTATTTTCATATCCTCAGTTTATATTTGACTTGTACAAAAATAACAGCGATTCCATTATGGACCTTCAACATTATATTTATATGATTTCGGACTTATTTTTAGATCAGTACAAATTTGGATTCGCGAGAAAATGTATTAAACTTTTACTTTTCTATAGTTAAAAAAAATAAAAATTAAAAAAAATTATAATTAGACATTTTAATCAATAGAAATTGTATTTGATTTTAATTTAAAACTTTTTTTTAACTTAAACAAAGAAACTGGACTTTTATTAAATCAATTTTTTTTTGTTTTAATCAAAATGTATACACATTTCTATTAACATCTTATTTCCATTTTTCCTCTCGCAAATATAATTCAACTGTAAAAGTTGTAACAACTGAATACATGCATTCATAACAATACAAGATCACCGATTCAATGAACAAAACTTTCTCTAATCTAATTTTATCAATAAATTATCGAAATGAAAATCTTCTCTGCATTGTAATTCTTCTAGAATAAATTTCACAATTATATAAATAAAAAAAAAGAATATTCACCAAGTAATAAAATAATTGCACCATACATATGGCACGAAAGACAAAGAGGTCATGCGAAGCTTCAAAAGAACATATGTATTGTACAAGTTGCTCGCAGTTCACTTGATGTGAATAGACAGACTGTTATTCTTTCACAAATATGGAAAGACAAGTCGATCTCGAGAGCTGTCCATGATTTACGAGATCATTATAAAAGTTATCGCGAATGTATGAAAAAATAAAATGCAAAAAAAAGGCAAATTTACGTTTATAATAAAACAATTTTATTGCACGCCTCATAAAATCTGGTTTAAAATAAATAAATTGATCAGCCACTTTTTTTCTTTCACTGTTGTTTATTATTTTGGACAAGCCATTCCGAGACAAAGACACGTCAGTCAAAGAAAGTTTCTGCAGAGAAAGTCAAAAACGGGTTTTTATGCCAACAGAATTTTTGTCTTTTTTTTCTTATTTCAAAGCGCAAATTGAAAACTGTTCGTTTGTTTCGCAGCACTCTTATCAGCAAATCTGGCAAAAGGTGTTGCTTTCGGGTCATTTTTCAAAAGATGACTCATTTGACCCAAAAATGCCCACAGAAGCAACTTTTATTTGTTGTTCCACTTTTTTCACGCCATTTTACTCATTATGAAAGCGACCGCTCGTAAATCATCAGCAGATTGACTTGTAAAGATTTATTTTCAAGATAAATTGTATAACTCAAACATTTACCTTATCTGAGGATGCAGCAGTTTTACGCTTCCAAAGATCGTTCAACAATTATCATTGTGGGTTAAACACACTGCTTTGTATATATTTATTGATATATATACATATGTGTGTAAAAAAATAAATCTGGATTAATATCCTTATTTATACGAAAAAATGGATTAATGAATTGCAATGGAACATTGACCTGTTCTTCTTTTTTTTTTTTGCAATTCAATCAAGTTACAATGAAAATGGAATGTGAGACCATATTGTATTACAATATTTATTGTTATTGGTCAAATGAAAACTAATAAGAATTCTTTTTAATACATGCTTTCTGAACTGTGTCACTTTACTGCTATTTTTATCTGTTCTATAAACTTGTTTTATTTTTTTAAAGCAAATTCGAATTACCCTCTGCAAAAAATTGTCTCCTCTGAAAGGATCTATTTCGAGTTCTCCGGATTTGTTTAGGTGTGAATAATTATTTGCGTCATCGGCCTTGGATTGATTATAAAAATGAAAAATGATAAAAAGTAAAACCAAAAGTGCGAACATCCGCGCGTTTTGTTCTGCCTCGAGTCACTTCCACGCACGTAAGTCAGCGTCAAACGTAAAACTCGTCGCGACACTGACGTCAAATCGAGTTCTGTTTCCTTTCACCGCATCGGCTTGTGTTTTACATACGCACAGGTGGTCTGGCTTTTTGCGTTAGCCGATAATAAAGTCGATTTTGATGACGCTCAATTACATTTGTTTTATCTTTCTATATACTTGTAGAAAAATATAACCAGAGTTTTGTCTACTGAATATTATAATTATTATCGATCAATCGCAGCATTAGATAATCGATACCAGAGTTTATTTATCGTTTTTTTTTGTTTTTTTTTCTATTTAAAAATGCTTTTGCCTTGGCCTTTTGAATCACATATAATTGCAAATCTTGAGATTTGCCAGAGATAATGGCTTTGGATTTTGAGATCACGTGGAAAACAATGGTTGGAAAAAGAAAAAAATTGTCAACAATTTTTTCTCAGATGATTTTTATCGAACACTAATGAAACAACGATGCCGATGCAGATAATCAATTAACGAGGATCGGTTATCTATTTATAACAACGTGACGACAAGAATGAAAAAACTGCGACTTAACAATAATCGAGTCTGAAATTATCATGATTTATTCATAATCATTTTGCACACCTTGTTCTAAGTACAAAACGCGACCGTGACCTGGCCCAACAACCGGGTCAAATTATTCAGTTAAGATAAAAATTAATCCAAATTTCCTATCAAGTTTACAGAACTGTTTTATTAAACACAATTTATTAACAATAGTGGTTGAATAATTAAAAGAAGTAAAAAAAAATAAAATTAGATTTAAGAACAAAATTACAGTCAAGTCTCGATAATTTTTCAGACTGCTTTTTGCAGGGTCACTTTCACATTGATAATTATAATTAATTATGCAGTTGAATGATAATGTGTCAATACACTGAATCTGCGTCATTTCTCACGCATTATTATTGAAAGAAAAGAGTATTTTGGAGTTGACTTTGTTAACCGATGTTACTTGCTGTGACATTGCCGTTTTCTCGACACTTGGGCCATTAAAAAGCTATAAAACACTTTACAAGGCATTAATCAAAGTAAACGCGGGGAAATGCTCGATGAATAAGGCGTGCATATGATTAGAGCACGTACAGTGAATGTGAAACGCTTGCATAATGTACTTCTAGCAAAAATAATTTGCAATTTGCGGAGATGATTGCGAAATTCACACCGTCGATTGGGGCACTTTTGCGAACTTTTTCTACACTCTAAATTGTATGCCACTTTTTTCCATGGAAACAAATCAGAATTGAAGTTGCAATTTACTTGTAAATTTTGTTAACATTTTTTTACTCACTTAATGTTTCATCAAAGATTTTTTAATTTAAATTTCATGCAAAACAAATAACTGATGAAATAAAAATTCATGTTTTCATTATTTCATAACAGTGTTACTTTACTTATGAAACGTGTAATTCAAACAAAATATCATACCGAGGTAATTTTACAATGACAATGAAATTACTCTAGTATTGAATACATTTTTACTCGGAAATATTCAAATTAAATTGCAATAAGTGTCTATTTGCATACCAGCAGTTTTACGTTATCTGAATGCAAAATGAAGTTTTTCCATAAATTGTTGGATAATAATAATTGATCAAAAAAAAAAAATATATATATATATATATATATGTAGACTAAAATGAATATATTCATTTAAAAAGAACAAAATCTTTCCTTTTTCCTCGTCAAAATGACCATCGATTGGATTTTATTTGAAAGCAAGGTCGAGGACAACGAGCCAAAGGTCTCTCGGAATACCGTTTTAGGACGAATTATCCGTGCGTCTGGCTTTTATGCCGCGACTCTTAAATAATTCATGTTAACTCGCGAGACTCGTAGCAGGTGCTCGCGTACATTATCCCCGACGCGACCTGCACCAATGCTTGTTTGCATGGCATGTGCCATCATTATGACAAGTCTCGAGTGCTCATCCTTTTCCTCGTTGAAACAGCGATGTCATAAATACATGCTTCTGGAAATTGTTGTGTCACAATAAATTTAACAGAACGCATTAAAAATGCAATTAAAATTTTTTCTGCTTTTCAAGAACAATTTTCATCAAACTATTCTGATTTGTACACTTCTTTTTTAGTGTAAAAATTTCAGTTTCATTTTTTAACATTAAAATAGTATTTGGATTTAATATGTATAGCATTGATTTATTATTGAACATATAAGCAATACAATTGTTAAGTTTGGTGCCAATTTTATGAAATATTAACTTATGTCAATTGGGCAGTTTTATTTTTGGACTTTTCAAAATATTATTTCGTTCCAATAAATTTTAAACAATGACGCATTTGCTTAAATATTTTTAAATTATATTAAAAAGTTCATTCTTGTAAAAGGTACTTATTTCTTTAAAAAATTAATTGTACATCACTTTTTATATTTTTTTATGCACAATAATTTTGATTATATATATATATTTTTTTTGTTTTTTTTAAGACTAAGTATTTTTAAACCTGAGTTCACATAAAAAGTACCATCAAAGTCACGCAATTTTGCGTCAGAAACTAGTGCAAACTGTTATACAAAGAGACATTTAATTATAGACTTTTTTAATTTTATACCTTTTTTATATTCATAATTGTCTTTAATTCAGCGTAATTTAAACATCATTTTTCTTACTACTTTTTCTGTTCATTAAAATGCACCTTAATATGAAAAAAAAGAAAGTTAAAACATAGTGTATATATTTTTTGCCACTACAAAAACCGCACTATAAATAAATAATTTTATCTTTTCAAACAAAAATGTTCTCAATTTTTGTTCGCGCGATTTCCTCTTTTGAAATACAACACTATTTCTTGACCATTTTTGCTGACAAGTTTGACGTCACACATAATAATCAGAGTGGTGTTTTGTATTCTATTTTTTTTTGTATACAAAACGTAAGAAAAAAAATGAGTCCGCACGCGAATCAGAAATAATTGACGTGAGTAATTGCGATCATAAAGGTACACGAAATCGGCAGTGCTATATAAGGTTTGGTTTCGTCACCGGCCTCCCCACCACCACTTGTTTCTTGTCCCACGCGCTACACTACTATTTTCTGATCTCACGAGACCAAACGCAGACACTCTTTCAGTCAGCTGTTGTTGTCGAATTGTGCCTCGCCATGTCGTGCTCACTAACCCATTATTACTTTGTGACTTTCGCTAAAACTTAACTCGGGTTATGAACCACTTCCTGGTTTCCTTTGCCCTCGTTTGGTCAACTTTTGACAAATTTTGAGATACAATAATGTACACTTTTGTGCTGCTGCTTTTACCGGTACTCTTGTGGATTGCTAGGATAATTCGAATGAATCAAAATTTTAAACAATCTGCCAGATTGTTTTGGTGAGTTTTTAGTTACGAACAAAAAAAATAAAAAGTTTAATTTAAAAAGATTAAATTCAAGAATTGAAGCTAAAATATTGAAGAACTTGTTTCATAAAAGAGAAATATTGTAAATTGATGTTTCAAGAAAAGTGAAATTACAAAACAAAATTGAATTATAAAGGGTTAATTAAAAGCCAAACTTGTATAGCGAAAAATAATTCGCGAGGTCAGTGGGACCATGACGGAAATAGATTAGGAGGAGTCAAGAGCCTCACGTGGTTCATCCAAGACTCTTTGTCTGACGAGAAATGTCTAACACAAAGAACAACTTAACGACTCAACATCATTATTTCGCCAAATCATTTGAACCTTTTCACTCTGACGTGTTGCTGTTTGAAATTAGTTTTCTTATAACTATAATTTGCGTTAACTAGAAAGTCCGCTGATTTGCATAAACGAAGGAAGGCTTCGAGCGGTGCTTTTTTATTTTGCTATCCGTGTGGTTTGCAATTTCAAGTGCATTTGTTTTGCAAAATAAACACATTTTTCTTCCCTTTTAAAATTAAATTTTACGGATTAACGAAGAAATTGAGGCTTTTGTAGGAATTGATTTTTCTTGAAATTTTCGTTTTACTTACACTTTTGTTGAAATAAAATCCCAAAAAAGAAACATTAAAAGGATAACACTCCCACGCTTTCACTGATCTTCAATTTAAAGTTATCACAGAACACGTTTCCTGAATAATGCAATTCCTTCTTCCTCACTTTTGGAGTAATTTTAACTATCTGAAAAACCGGATCTATAACATTGTTACAGATTTTTTTATCAGTGCCTATTTTTTTGTAATGTTGAGAATTATTTTCAACAGTGCAATTTCTTTGTTATCTTTTTCTAAGTCAACTCATAAAAGAGTTTAAAAATATGTTAAAAAAATGTTCTCTTCGTAAAATGTCTCAACTTCACGTACGCATAATCATTGTATTCCGCACTTCCCATGAACCTATGTGCGAGCTATTGTGTCATGTCTGAGATAACAATGAACCTCGTACTCTAATAAAGCAAAAACGATGTTTTTCTCCGGTGTCAGCGTAATAATCATTAAAAACTGACACGCTTGTTGTTGCGTCAAAACGACGTTTAAAGCATTGTCATTCTTTGAGATTGCTTCTTCTTTCTATATAAGAATTATTCTCACAGTTTAACACTTAAGAAAAAAAAAACAAAAAATAAAAATACAGAAATCCTGAAAATCATTATTTTAAAAGTGCCAAGTTAATGAACTAAGACCAATGTTAATAAACGATTGCATAAAAGAACATAATAATCGGCATCGCGTGTCTATCAGGTTTATTTGAGAAACACGACTGAAGCGCTATACCTCAAACTGCGAACTTTCTTGTTAATTGCTTCAGTGTCATGGCCTAACAATAATACTGATCTCCAATTTTGCAGATTTAAAATTATCTGCTTTTCTTTAAACTTGTACATTTTTTTACTTGAAACATAAATTTAAATGAAAAATACTTAAATTCTAATATAAATTAGTTTTGTCTGAAAAATCATTATTTAAAGGAAAAAGGATGTTGTCCATGATTTATTCCGATCGATTATTTTTATTGACGCCATTTTCTCGTGTCGGAATATTTTTGTTTGCGAGAAAGTAATTCAGTATCCAGGAAATCTCAGCACCAAACGTTTTCTCGCGGATGCAGGAAACGATTTCGTGAGGTCAGATAAAACGCATTTTCTTCGACAATTTTGCAGCTCGTATAAATAATATAAGTAGCAGTATTTTTTTTTACACTCGACCATCATAAATGTAATAAGTATTTACACCAGGAAAAGGATCTCCGTTTGATTTGATAACAGTCGGCAATTTTCTGCGACACGCTTTCACGTTTCACAAATAAGTCTAATGCAGAATAATGTTTTTGTATCAGCCAAACTCTTAGAAGAAAGTTCATTAATTTGATTAAAAATATCGAACTGATAATAACTATAATCATCCAATAATGGCAAATGTGTGTAATCAAAAGGGTGCTTTTTATTTTTGTTTGATTTATTCCGTCGATAATTTATATTTAAACGTCACGATAAAACGAACATTTGATTATAAATAACGATGTGTGAATCGAACCGTTTCATTAATTAATCATTACGTTTTATTCATTTGCATGGATTTATAATTAAAGCAGGATGTCGGTGTCAAAATTATTTTATCACATTTAATAATAATTTTAACTTTATATTCTTTAAAAAAACAAGATTTTTATCTTGTAAAAAGTGCTGGTTTTCACGTATGACCTATTTAAGATTGTTTTTTGTTTCGTATTGCAAATTTAAATTATTTTCTGTGTCAATTGATATGTAGAGTCAGGGAAATTAATGCCTGGTCTTTGTGTGCAGCGATTTTCCTAGAGAAAGGACCAGGCATTAATTTCCCTGACTGTACATTGAATTGAAATTTTTCGGCGTTAGCATAACTATTACACCTAGATTGTTAAACTTAAATTATGTCGTGAGAAGTTCACGGATTATTTAACAGTTCCGCGAACGAGCGGGAAAGTCGTCGCTTCTTACGGTAATTCTTCGAAAGGATACTTGAAACAGCGAAAGCAACGCCACTCTCGCTCTTGAATCTACTAAGCAATTCGCGTGCTATGGTTCCTGCTGGATCACATTTCAGAAAACCAACTTCGTCAAGTTTCAGTTTCAATGTGGAATCACTTACACTTGAGCTAAGCAAATAATAATGACAAGCAAAAAAAATAATTGCCTTTTTAAACAAACTGAAAATTTAAAAACAGTAATTTTATTATTTTACACTTTTTTCAGTTTCATTTAGACTACGATATATTTTATATATTTTTTCAAGTTCATTTAAACCTAAATATATTTTTTGACAAATGAAAAAAGTTGTATCACTTTTGTAAATTAAACCAAACAAAAAACTGTTCACGTAAGCTGAATATGTAATTTTAGTGAATGTTATAATAATGAAAAATTGTTGTTCAGAAGTTATGATAAAATTGATATATTTTTATTTACAGGTCAGCGCTTCAGACATTGCACAAAGTATCGAGTAAGGCTCGCGAGCAAAATTATTTTTTGGGTGGATTGTCACACGACTGGGTCAGCTACTATGAACAAAGAATCGAGAGCGATCGTTCGTGCCTCAACGAATGGCACGCAATGGATAATCTCGAGTCGAGAAGACCGCCGTCGCCTGACAGTGTGCGCAATAAGTAAGTGATTTGACCAAATGAAACTTTTCCTTGTAAGAAAAAGTGATTTTACTACTGAAAGTCCAAAATTTACTTTGTATATAAGTACATATAACAATTCGTGTTTATCTTCAGTTGCGTCAATTTTTGTTTCGACTAAACTTTCGCACAATACATCCAAAAATAAAATTCGGTCAAATTTGACAGAGTGCCATAAGTGCGACACTTAATCAAAAGCCGTAATAACATTTATGGCACTCTCTTTCGTCCTTGCGTCGGTTCTTCACGGAACAGCTGGCTCTTCATATTTAGCTTGGTTGTTTGCCAAAAACGGTGGTTTGTTGTCGCTTCTTCAGACCCAAGCAGAGTGGACAAATAGGGACACGATGCGATCCCTCTTAAAGGGTGTTAAATCAAAGAATATAAGAAAAAAGAAAACAACAACTTTAAAAATCAACTATAGCATTTAAAAAATGTTTCTCTTAATTATTAATTTATTAACAATTTTAAATGTTAATTTTCTTATCTACAGTGGAGTCTCAATTAGTCGAAAATCTAATTAAGTTTAATTGCCCGAACCTGTATCAGAGCTTAATGAATATTATATTAATAAGCATTTCGTTTTTATTCGCACGTTAATTGTAATTACACAATGAGCTCTCGCTACAGCTATAATGTTAATATAGTTATTCAAACATGTTAACTATAATTATTCAAACATTGTTCGTAATGTACACAATTTGATGAATTACCGACAGACAGTCATGATAAATTAATTTAAGAATTAAGGGAACCTTCTACGGTAAAATGATGATATTTTTAAAATGTTTGACGACGTAATAATTATTCTTATTTACGATCTGGGCATTAAAACAATATGAAAATATGTTTTTTTTCGATATTCTTTAGAATAAATATTTTAGTGTAAAATTACTTTATCCTTAACGTCTTTGTTTCATAGAATTAGTTTGTTAATTAATGATGTAATTAAAAAAACAGAATAAAAAATTATCAATTAACAAAAAAATAAAAAAAATCTGTATTACAGTTTTGTAGAGGGAGGTTCACTCCTTCATTTGAGACATTAAAATTTAAAATCGGTTGAAACTTTGCCACAGATTGTTCATCTGTAAATGGCCCTTTTTGTACTTCTAAAATCCCATAAAATGGGTAAATAATAAAAGTTTCTACAACGAATATCACGGTTTAAGCCATTCTCGTGAAAGGCCCCCTTAAAATATAATTCGATTTCATCTTGTCAAAAATGAAATTTTGAACAAAAAAGGCTTATTTTTCAATCTCAAGTAGAAGGTCCCCGTAAAATGCAGAAAATATAGCTGTCAATAAAAAATGAAGACTGACTGATTCATTTGTTGTGTTTTAGGCCAAGCGAGAGGGAGGAAACTGAGCGTGTGATACGTTCAACTTTAAAAGAAATTATGATGTCTGTTGACCTTGACGAGGTTACGTCTAAATATATCAGAGGTCGGCTCGAAGAAGATCTAGACATGGATTTAGTGGAATTCAAGCCTTTTATTGATCAGGAGATGCTTACCATTCTGGGCCAGATGGACGCGCCGACTGAGATATTTGATCACGTTTATTTGGGCAGCGAGTGGAATGCGAGCAACTTAGAAGAACTACAAAAGAATGGGTAATTTTATTTAAAAAAAAAACGCAAAATTAAATTTTATAAACAAATTTTTATTAAATGTAAGTATTAAAATACCTTGTTTCTTGGTTTTAGCGTGAGACACATACTAAACGTGACTCGGGAGATCGATAACTTTTTTCCTGGGATGTTTAACTACTTGAACGTGCGGGTTTACGATGACGAAAAAACGGATCTGCTGAAGCACTGGGACGACACGTTCAAATACATTACCAAAGCGAAGAAAGAGGGCTCCAAAGTGCTGGTGCACTGCAAAATGGGCGTGTCCAGGTCAGCGTCGGTTGTGATTGCTTATGCGATGAAGGCCTACAACTGGGACTTTTCGCAGGCCCTGAAACACGTGAAAGACAAGCGCAATTGCATCAAGCCGAACAGCAGCTTCCTTCTGCAGCTGGAAACTTATCAGGGCATATTGGACGCAATGAAGAATAAGGAAAAGCTGCAGCGATCTAAGTCTGATACGAATCTCAAGTCGCCGACAACGGCTAAGGACTCAACGAAGAAGGAGGAGAAGGCGCAAATTGAAAACAATTTGACCGAAAATACCAGCGCTGAATTTAAGAAAAACAGTCAGAGGCCAAAAAGCTGGTCTCCAAACGTCGAAGTTGTAGAAAACATTTTACCTTCTGGTATACTCATTTTCTGTTAAATAAAAACAAAATTTAATTAACAAAACACTGTAAGTGTAATTAATGATGGCTTTTAATTGTACTTTTTTCACTTTTAATAACTACCTAATACAACAACCACAATTAACTGATGACTTTTCTTTGTAAATAATTGTTTGCCTCACAAGAATAACAGGTATTAAATAAATTCAAAGACTAACAAGTATAAGTCAAAATAGATTGACGAAAAGTTGTAGAGCTTTTTTTTCTATAATCAATTTTCTATAATCACAACAAATTATTGTCATTATACAAAACAAATGTAACTGGTATTTGTTAAAGTAATTAAGGTGCCTCTGTACTAAGTTATTGAATTTGTTTCGCAGCGCCATTATCACAATCTCTCGAAAGCATCGACAAGTCGGGAAACGCTGAAGTGACCCGGGAAGAGCTTCTTCGGTCGACCTCGCAGAAGCCCTCGGTGGAGCCGGAGCCCCGCAACGTGCTGATGCCCTGCGACAACGGCCAATCGTACAGCGTCTCTCAGAACAAAATCGTACACCTGCCAGGCCCGGAAACGCCCACCAGCAAGCTTCCATTTTTGAGCGCCATCCTCGAGTCGCAGGACCAGCGACGTAAAGGCCTCGTGCTCAACCTCACGAACCAATTTGAGGCCGCGTCAAGCAAGCCCTCGTCGCCGCTGTCCGATCCTGAAAAGCTCGACAAGCTGGAGCCGGCGCTGCCTCTACAGAACGGCGGCGTCGTGCTCGAAGTTCCTGAAGAAAATTCCCTTCGTCAGTCGATCAATACCGTTCACTTGAAGAAGGAAGGCTGGGACCCGGGCGAGGACAAGAAGCTCGACGACAAAACAACTGAGTCAGTGAATCTAGTCTGGCGTGCAGCCTCCGACGAGGTCAAACAGTGTGAAACTGCACTAGCGACGACGACCTATCCAGGCCTGATTCGCAAGTCAAAGGGCGACCCGTTCAGCGCGCAGGTCGACCGGGTGTTTGAGCGCGAGGAGCGCCGCGACTCACCCAGCAGACAAAGTTCCTGGAGCAGCTACGACAGCGCCGTAGTCCTCGACAATAATTCCGTGCACAGTTCCTGGGCCACGCTGCCGTCCAGGAACAGCTCCTGGGGATCGTACGATATGCGACCGGCCGACTCTTTGGGCTCCAGCGGATTGTTTCCGTATGATAAGGAGGAAATCCCGTGGCACCCTGGCACTGTGAAGAGAACAAAACAGAAGCTGGAGGAGAACACGATGGTGAAGAGGGTCTGCACGCAGAACATCGAGTCTGAGGACAAGACGGACAGGGTCGAACCGGAGGAGCTGGTTGTGGACACGTATAACGCGGGTCTGCTGCGTCTGGAGCAGGACGGCGGAGTCAAGGAGATGAGTAAGGTGGACATGTTCGAGCAGGGCAACGGGATCGACATTTCGCTGATGACTGTGAGAGCCAGCGGGAGGCTGTCCACCAGCGCCCCGGCGCCCTCCTCGTTGCCCCAGGACGCCGAGAGACCGCTTGCGCTGCGCAGCTGCAGGTCCGAGAGCGAAACCTCCGCCAGCGTTGTCAACACGACGCAGTGCCCGTCGGTTAAGCATCACAAGATGGCGCTGGAGAAGCTCAATAATAAACCTACTTTTAATAAGAGGTAACTATTTTGATAGCTTGATGGAGTTATTTTAAAATGTCAATAACTGGAATAATGTCATTTTAAGTAACTTTATTTTTGGCCAAAATTAAAAGGACAAAACTTGAAATAAATTTCTTTGAATGAACTTTCTTTCAATAGAAAATTAACCATTTGTATAATGTAGTTTTTGAGAAATGGAATTCCATCCAACAGACTAATGAAAAAATACTTTTATCAGTTAATTGCAAACATCGATTTATTTCAGTCAAAGTTGTACATTATGAAGATGTTTCGACATTATTTTCTGTCATTTTTAAGGATTAGTTACACTTTATACTTGATTTGCAATCACATTTTTACTCATAAAAATCTCGTCAATAACTAAATAAATTGCAGATTACACAATTAAAAATTGTATTAAATTTTGATTATTTTGTCTAATTCTTTCAAGTTCATAAAAAATTCTTTATAAAAAAAACTTGCTGAATGTGTACATAATTTAAAAGACAATTTTGTAGCAGCAATATTTTTGTTGAATGCAATTGACAGAATTTGACCAAAGTGTAAAAAATTATTAATTAAATCTTTCATGTTAAGAAAAAATTTCCTTCAAATTTCATGTACATAATTAATAAGTACTATTTAAAAAGATCATGATTTCTGCGAAAAATAAATATTAAACTAATCAATCAAGCTTCTCCTATTTATACAAAATTCAAAATGTTTACAAAACTAAGGGCATTAACATTAGTTATTCCAAAAACAAAATTGAAATCTAACAAAATGTTTACTTATTAATTTAAAAACAAATTATTGAAATCATCTCTCAACTTATCTGCTGTCATTTTTATAAAACCTTTTATTCTCAATTTATTCCAATCTTTATTGATTAAACATATTCCAACAACTATAAAGATATCTTTTTTTACCTTTAATAAAATCATATTCTTTTTATTATCTTGAAGAATTTTACATTGATTTTAAAAAAAGAAAAAAAGATAAAAAGAACTAGAAAAG
>JABFPM010000479.1:0-28360 GCA_022817325.1 Idris sp. 1 HC-2018 | reverse complement strand
TCCACTGGAACATCACTCTATAATTTGACACCTCTTCACGAAGATTGGTGAACAAAAAGCAATATACATTTATAGAAAGGAGAGCAGAGTTAAATATCTCTTCACTTAAAAATTGAAGGACTGTGTGAATAAGTATAAAAATAATTGAAGGCAACTCCTCTTTATAAAAGTGGCATTTGGATAAAATTGGAAATACTTAAATTGTATCTGGGATTTTGATTCACAATCTGAAAACTCTTCTTCAAAAATAATAAAACAAATAGCATTCTTGAAACAGAAGAAGCTGCAAATAAGTTAGATAGAATGCCTTTGAAAAGTTTGCAAAAAATAAGAGCAGGGCTGGTACCTCTTCATTATGAAGTAAATTTAAAAAAAGTGAAGTGTTTTACATTTTGAAACTGACGAAAAAAGAATAATAAGCAGCTGCAAAAATGTCGACAATCTAGATAAATATCCAAAATAGGTCAGGAAATTTCGTTTCTTCTTCAATAGTGGTAAAGTTGAAAAATTACTGGATAATAGAAAATATAATTGTTTAAACGTACTTATAAACATAAAAGTAACTTGTGAACAAATATAACAAACGAATTGAGCAGAAAACTGTTTTTAACATTTTCTAAATTTCTTTTGTTTTATTGAATTTTATGAATCTCAATCTGAGATGAGAAATAAACTGAATTCCTTACCGGATAATCGCTCTATTTTATACTATCAAAACTGACAAAAAAATTGTTCCTGTTTTGATTTTTGCAAAATGAAATGAACTTTATCAAAAATAAAATAATATTATTTGTTGACATTAATTTTGATATCAAATTTCATGTTTTATTTTAGTTTGTTTATATTTTGTATCGGATTTCCGGTTTAGTTTCACTAAATATAAACAAAATAAGTTAATTATTTATTATTAAAATTAAATCTTAATTTAATAATTTTATTTGTATGCTATAAGAAAATAAGTTAAGATTAATTTGCAATTACAAAACCTGATTTCTATTGTAAAACTTTTCATCTCCCTCTTATTATTCTAAAAATACGTTGACATATGCTAAATACATGAATTGAATTAATATTCATCTCAAATTCCGAAAGATTTAAATCAAATAACTTTTCACATTAGCATAGTATTAGAGAAAAATCATGACAGTTCTTTTTTTTGATGACTTATGTTTCATAATTTAATTTGTTCATATCAAATATTTCAAACAAAATAATAATATTTTTATTTTATTTATGTATTATTAATAATGCAAAATAAAAAGTCAGTATAAATGTTTCTACAAAATCAATCCTATAATTAAAAAACTTATACAAATTTTATGTTTCAATTTTGCATAGAAAATGGCCATTTCAGAAACAATCTTACAAAACATCAAACAGTAAGCCATAATTAGTTCAGAAACCGGAAGCTTTTCTGCTTTATTTTGTGAATGATCACACGTTACATTAATCTTTTTCAAACGGTGCATGTTTCCTTTAAGGAATTTTATTACTCTGTTGATAATCAAATAGTTTAACTCCATTTTTCACATGAGATATAAATAAAAATTGCTCCTTGGTGTGTGGAATTAAATTTCTTTTTTTTTATTCCGACTTTTTTGTCAATACTTTTTTATAACAAATGAAATTTTCCTTGATGCACTTCATGGAAGGAACATTATTTATAAATTTACATGACATTAGATAAACAATGTAAACTGTAATCAGTATTTGCATTAAAAGTATGTCAACAAAGATTAGTTTTTTTCATTTTATAGAATCATCAGGATGAATCATTTGATTCAATCAACCCTGAAAAATGTTTATAAATAATCATATAAATTTATTTTAATTTTTCGTTTTAATTTTTTTGCCATTGAAAATTTAATAAAAAATTTAAGGTACAATAAAATGGAGCAAATAGGGACCAAACTGAGAATATTTACGATTTAATTTATAATTTATGATTACAGTTTTCAATTTGGTTTTTTTAAATGATTTTTGTTGTAGACACATTTAATTATCATGAACAGTTAACAAAATACTGGTAATAAAGTTTGTTTTGCAGTATTTTGTATTTTTGCAAGTTCAAAGAATGAGAATGTTCAAAAACGAATTTTTTGCATTAATTGTGCTTGAAAATTTTATTTTATTGTTAATTTATTAAAGTGTCTCTATTCGCCCTATTCGAGAGGCAAATTGAAGCAGGTGGTTTTGTTAAATAAATAGTATTATTATGCATATTAAAAAAAATTAATAGCACTTATCAAAAGCTGACCATCATGGACATTAAAAAAAATTATAAAATCAAATATTGTTGACAAGTTATAATAAAAAAAACGACAAACTGTCCCATACTATGGTAATAACATTTTTGACATGTTTAATTTACAGTATTTTATACCAATAAATTTATTTTAATCTGGAAAAAACTTAGAAAAATTTATATTTAGAACTAGATATTAAAGTGTTTTTAAACTTATACAAAAAAATGTGTTCAGACTCTCATTTAAATAGTTCTTTCTGTACGATAATTAATTATTTGTTTTTAATACACGAAAGATGTTATAATCGGTACAATGAAATGAAATTATTTTCCGTTCCCAAGTCCCTTTACCAGACTGCTCAATCAAGTTGTGTGTGTGACCTTGCCAGAAGCCATTGGCATTGCTATTTTCTGGAGAACGTTCGATCGGACTTTCAATTTATTAATTTATATAAAATCAATTCCCCTTTTTCACTACTTTCAAATGAAAAATGATTTTGAAAGTTGAATAATAATTTTCTATCCTTATAAAAATGAGTTTTTCTATTGAATTTACTCAAACTTAATCTAAATCATAAACTTAATCTAAATCGTCAAAATTATCATAAAATATCATAAAATCTAAGTCGTAAATTTAATATTGACCTAGATAAAGTATTTTTAGAAAAAAAGAAATAGTTTTTTAAGAGAAATTTACATTTTTTAATAAATTCATTATTTATTAAAGTAAAATAAAGTTTTTTTCTCTGAAGAAAAACATTTTCCACGCAAAATATCTGTAATACATAAATGATACGTGGGAACGTCTCACGATCTTCATACTCAGCGTCACTCTCTAATCATGCTGCTTATTTTCTTTCCTCATGTGTGTGTGCTTTCTTCTTTTTCGTTCACGCGAATATGGCAATACGGATTAGTGTATCATCGGGTCAACTGTCTTTGTTGTCATTTGCTATCTTAATTCACCAGAGTCTTCCCATCACAATGAATGAATTTCATTCATTATTGTAAGATTTTCTTTCATTATCAAATTCTATTGTCATTTTTGCGACAAATGGGTTAACTCGAATTAATTAAATTACATAATGTTCAATCTTTCTTCTGATTTTATCTTAATTAATTTCAATTAATTTAATAGACCATAAAATATTTAATTTTATTGAATAAAAAAATTTAAATGTACAACATTTTAATTTTATAAGAATTTAATTTTATAGATTCTAAAATATCTTATTTTAAAAAGTTCTCTGTTTATTAAAGTTAGAAAATTTTAAGATTTAATTATTCATTGTTTTAGGTTTTTACAACATTTTAATTATTGTAATTAAGCATATTGAATGTGACTTTTTCGAACCCTTTAATTTTTTTCCCAGGCTCGAGCTCACAATGCATCTTTTATTTCTGTGTATACATATATGTTGAAAAATATTCCTAAGAGATTTTCGTGACGTCACGTTGTGTGTTCTTCGTTAAAAGCAGCGCTCCACTTTCAAAAGACATAATGTCGTGAGTCATAGTTGTGGTTTAAAAGAACACGAGCCTTTTATTTACCCCGTTGCACGACGTGCCACCCACGCTTTTGCCCCCGGGTTACGCGGGTGCAATAAAATGAATTGATCGATTTAAAGTAGACTCACTTTCCTCTAGGGGTTTTTCATTTTTATCAAATGTTATTACATGTTTTCTAACTGAAGAAAATTATACATGTAAAACATCTCGATCAAATTGCAAAAATTTAATAAAAACTTGAAATTTAAAAATTGCAGTTCTTAAAATGTATAATAAAAATGTATCATAGAATTTTTTATTAATTATAAAAAAAAGTTAATTAATTACTAGCAGTTAAATTCGAATTTTTGAGTTTTTAATGTTTAATCGAACTAGATGTTCTTTTTTTTTTCTTTTTTTTTATTATAATCTTGACAGTTTGACAGTTTTAGTTGCATTTTACAATTAGAAATATCAAATTGACAAGTCATAAATTATTCAAATATATGTATTCATTAAAATTAAAAAAAGTTTAAAATATAGTACAAAAATAAGGACATAAATTATGTAATTATCAAATTGAGAGAACATTTTTGGTTAATAAATAAGAAACTTGTTGAATAATTTTACATTTAGTTTCATTTAATAAAATGTTGTTCAATTTTTTATAGATACTATTTTTCATACGCGAGTACTTGCAAACACAACAAGATGGAATGTAACATGTAAATGAATAAACTATTTACGAACATTAATTTTTAATATATTTCTTACGTAATTTTTGTCCATTTTTTAATCTACTTTTAGACTTCATACACTACATACATATTTTCGAGCTGTTGTTACAATTTCGAAAAGACGGGTAATTATGTATAACAGTGCAAATTGTATTTAATTTTACGATCTGGTACGATGTGTGATTGCATATTTTTACATTTTTGCTCAGGTCGCGCCTGATGAAACAAGAAGGTGCAGCACAAGACTTTGGGAATGCATTAACGAAGTACGCAAATTTGTAGAAACAAAATTCGGAAATACAGTACTACTTAAACATTTCACTTGGGATAGTGTTTGGTAAAATAATAAATTTTTTGATTGTGCAATGACTTCATTATAATTTTAAAATATTTTTTTAATTTATCAGTGCGGATCCTATACCACAAATACCCCTGAATGCGACCACTGAACTATTGATACAAGCGGACTTAGTACAGGCAGAAGCAGTCTTAAATCACTTTCGTGAAAAGGCATACAATACATTAATTAATAATTTTTATTTATTCAATCAACTGATATATATTTTTTCAAATTTTCTGTGTAATATTTTAATATTTTTTCAGGTCTTACTTATTGCACCTGCGTCTATTTCTCAATTAAACTTATACATATTTTGCCTTCGAAAAAGACTACTTCCTAAAGAGAAACAATAAACTTTATTAAATTTTGTATAATTCTTTATAACTTTTAATACATTTTTATAAAATTGTTGGTAAATTAATTACAATTTTCTTTGAATTCTCATTATTTATTTTTATATTCAAGTTTTAAACAAAATATATATTTTTTCAAGTTTTTTCAGCAATCTTTTTCAGTATAAGAAAAAAGTTAAAAAGATTTATACATGTCCAAGAAATGTTGCCAAGTTTTAAATAAATTATATATTTTTTTTTAATTTTGTACAGCAACCTTTTTCGATGTAAACAAAAAAATTAAAAAGTTTTATATATGTCCAAGAAATGTTTGAATAAAGTTATTTTCAATTACTCTTCAATTTCGTGAAATAAAATTAAGTAATTGAAATAAAACAAATGATGCATTCATCGTAATGCAAAAACAAACTAAAGTTTGTTCGATATGAAATTGCGTGTCACCGACCTTGCTGAGGTTCGCGTGTTCTGCGGCTAATACGAGCTTCCTAAGCACGAAGCGTGATCTATAATATCAAGTTCAGGGAAATTCAAGTTAAAAGGTCAGCTCCGAGTTGCGGTTGAACGCTAAATTAGACGTTTCAGTGCACTTGTATATTTTCTTTAACCAACTGACAATTGAGGAAGAGGAAAATAATTTGTTGCAACAAGTAATAATGAAAAATTTTTTATGCTTAATTAAAAAACCAATATTTAACAAATTGAAGCAATATTTTTCTTTAAAATAAAGTCTGAGTAAAGATTTTTTTTCCTGCCCAGCAAAATATTTTATCAGAAAACAAGATTCGTCGTATATTCAAACTTTATTACTTGCAGCTTTTATGCCTTTACGAAATTCCACACAAAACTTGGATCGTTTCGATAACGTTGTTTGCACTATCGTTTATTTATTGCTGTTATAAAAAGTTGGTTTAATCACTTTACTCACAACATTTGCTCTGAATCAAGTTTAATAAATTGTAAATTTAGGCAAAAAAGTATTCATTTTATTTTAAAATTATAAAAATAAGAAGTTGATTACAACGAATTTCTTGATCTCGTAGCATAATAAATTTAGCACATTTTTTTAACAGTGTTGTAATTAACTTGGAACCGTTATACGATTCATTTCGACTTCATTAAAGTATTTTTTTCTTCTGGTATTCACGATGATTTTCCACCTTCGCCGTTCCATCTTCTTTTCTATCCGTGAGAGGAATCCCCAAGTTGCAAAAATGTGCGATTAACCACGCTCTGCTATGTAAATTGTAACACGCACGACTTTTTTTAGAATTTTCGTTTCCATTCACAGATGCGACGTTATGAATGAAAGATGTAGATGACTTTTTGTGATTTCTTATAATACAGTGAATTCATAATGATAAAAATTGATGAATAATAAATTTCCATCAATTAAATTCCATTCAATTTCTTATTTATATTATTTAAAAAACAATATAAATATAAAACGTAAAAATCTCAAGAAAACATTGTAAACTTTTAAAAATGAAGTTTAATATTTAAAATTGTGTTTTTTTTCGTAGAATGAATTATAGATTTTTACATTTTATAAGTGTATGTTTTTTTGTTCACGACTTTTTAAATTACGATTATTTCGCAGAAGACATTCTGAAAAATCAAATATTATACACAAAAATTATATAAAATTTATGGTTAATGATTTTTATTGATGGTAGAAATTTATGGTACCTGAATTGCTTTTCGAACAGTAGTTGATGTAACGACACATATAATTGGATAGACTATGCTCGACATTTTTGTTATCAAGTAATACTTATTCAGGCTTCTGATTGAACAGCATTTGGTTGGATAAAAAAAATTTATGACCAGTGCTACACGTTTTGGGATTATGGTGGAAACAAATCCGAGGGTAAGTCCAGCTGCAACAGACATTAAAAAAGAAATTATAAAATAATTCATCAAAAGAGTGCAAAAAATGATGTAAAAAAGATATAAAATAATTTATCTAAAGAGTGCTGCGTAAAGTATTTCTGAAATATGATCTATTTGCGTGCAAGGGCAGTGAAATGTTGTTGATCTTGCAAGAATTTATGGAAAAAAAAGTTTCCATCATTTTACCAGACCCAATATCAGGCTCGATAAAATTAACTTTCTTGAATAATTGTTTACCAGAAAGTCACTTGAATTTTACATAAAAAATATACTGACAGTTTTTTCTTGATATTAAATAATATTTTGCTCACCAAGCAAAAGCAAACTTTCCGCTTGACTGGCATTAAGCGACTTGTCCCAAGTTTTATTCTCGCGCAGAGTGAGGGTAAACAAAAAAAATGACTACCGCGATTGGCAGAAGAGTGAACATGACATGTGCAGGTGCAGCTGCATCGCGCTCATTATTATAGCCATGGTCCAGATCACCAGCACAGATTTTGTCGCCACTGACACTGTAGGAATAATTTGTCGAGAAATTTTTGCTGATTCACAAAACAGAATGTACTTGAAAAAAAACTAATTCTTTTAAAAAAATCTTGTATTTTAAAAATTGTAACTCAAAAAGTTACCTTTCAGATGGGACTAATTTGTGCTCAAATTCTTTGGAAGACTTTAAAAGAGTTTAAGAAAAACTTAGATTTAAAAATAATGCAGCTGAATAAATTAATTATAATTATTAATATAATTTTATTTATTATAAATATTATTTTATTAAAATTCGTAAGTTACTAGACTTATATGAATTCTCTCTTTTTTTTAAAGCGAGTCTCTAATTACTTTAATTAAAAAATAATTTATATATTTGCAAATTGATTCTAGAATTCGAAGTGCTGTTTAAATAAACTAGATTCTGCTGGTTTTTTCAATAAAGATTATGACAGTCTTCCAGTTTTACTTGTATCTTACAATTATAAATATCTAAATTGACAAGTGAGATGACATAAATTATTCGAATGAATGTTTATATTACAAATTAAAAAATGTAAAAATATATTAAAAAAGTTGAAAAAAGTTTGACCAATGTAAAATTTATTACAATTCTTACAGTTGATTTCATAAATTACATCATGTTCATCTTCTTTTTTTAATGTCTCTTGACAACTAAAAAAAAATAGATATGTAAATGCCATACGAAACAACAAACACATTAAAATTTGTTATTATCAAAACAAAGTATTGACAAATAATTTTGAAATATTTTTTTTAATTTATTATCAATATTAGTGACTCGTAAAAAAGTACCTCAAAATACGACCATTAAAAACTTGTTAGAAATTAAATTAACAGAGGCACGACTTAGTCTTACATATTTTTGGCCTACCCCCATGCGGAAAAAGAAAAACAAACCAATACTGTTTCGACCAACCAAAAATTGCTGGCCCGCTTTTTCCGCCAAAGTTATTTCAACAAGAAAATGTCACACCGCTTTATACTGTTTTTATGTCAGTTTTTAACGTAGAAACAGTATCTTAAACAGGTTTAATTCGACAGTAAGTATATCAGTGCGTTTAAATCACGCGAGAATTATTACCGCTTTAACATTCACTCACAATATCGCTCCAGTATCAGAGCCGAATGTTCGCCCAGTATTATATTCCAGTGTCAAAACAATATTTTATTCTTGCTTTCAAAATTTAGAAAATCTGCAACTGCTACAGTGCGTATTAATTCAACATTATTTTTAACTACTGATACTGGCCTCTAACACTGCTAAAATATTATGTTTTATTATCGATATGGCATTGGCAGCGAATACAAATTCAATATCATTTATAATTAATAATATCATATATTTTTAAAAAAAGTTTAAAATATGAATTTTTAAATAATATTTTGGCAATATTTTGGTTATAAAATATTTCATTAAATTTGATTGACTTTGAATAAACTATAAAATAAAACAAATTTAGTTACGCTAAAATGGTAACTTCAAAAATAAATGTTTTAATGTATAAACATAAGAACACAGATAAAAAAATTGTAAAACAATTATAAAAATGTTCTTAACAAAGTAAGAACATAACGAGTACATTGCAACAAATCAAAAACTAAAACTTCATTTATAGTTTTCTGAAAGCAATCTTCCTGTGAGTTGTTTTAATTGTGAGCCATCTAGCGGGATGTCGAAATTGGCTCCGTTAGTATTACCACATTAGTATTGCTACAACGCCATTAGGAAACGATAAACAATGTATCGGTAGATAGTTCCTAATTAGCATTAATTTAAACCGTCTATAAACCGTTTGTTTTTCATATTCCTCCAGTATTCTAATATAGTAGTGCATTGTCAACGATAGATGAAGTATCGACAAGCAGTACTTTGCCAGTATTTATTTAAACCATTTATAAACCGTTTGTTCTTGATATTCCTCCAGTACACCGATCCAGTATTAAATTGCTGTAAGTCACTGTGACATTCTGATATTCAGCCAGTCCCGAAAAACAATACTCGGCCAGTATCAACATTATTTTAACGTTGGAAAAGCGTCAAAAGTTCTACATGCGCTGGTATTTAATAAATAAATTAACAAATTTTATTTAGTCAGTTATATTATATTTTGAAACATTATTTGCAATATTTCAATGTTTTTACAGCTCACACATGTTGTACCTGTGGCTGTGTCTAGCTTAAAGTTCTAAGTAAATTGCCTCATAATTAGAATTTGGCCCCTTAAAAAAATTGAGAAGAATTGTTTATAATTTTTTGTAACTTTTAAAAAAATTTTGCATTCAATTGTTTATTGCGATTCAATGGGTGGTTCCAATGTTATCTACATATTTTTGTCCTTTTTATTTTGTTCTTTACAACTTAAAGATATTTTAAGGCTCTGAAAAATTTAGTTCTTTTTATTGTATTTTTTAGTCTGGAAAGTTTTTTAACTTATTTTCTCTGCAAATTTTTTTTTGTACGACAAAATGAAAACTTACGAACGATTCAATTTTACCTTTGATCCAATTTTAGTATACATTTTTAACTAGAACTTAATAGATTTTTACTACATTAAATATTTTAGTTAATAATAAAAAAAATTGATGGAATCAAAATAGTAAATGAAATAGAGTTAAAATATTTGTTTTATAGTGCTACAAAGTTTTTTTTTCTGACTTTAGAATAATATTTCTTAATTTAATCTGGCAGAAAATAATGGACATAAATAGATGCAATCAACACTTACCTATCAAGACTGGGCATCGCCAGAGTCAAAACAGAAGCTTCGAAAGTCACGTAGCTGACGTAGTCGAGATTAAGTGGAAAGTTGACACCGCAATTCCTTACTAAGACTTCGTGAAATACGTCCGATAGTAAAATCAGATTCGAGCAGATCAGACTCAGAAGGTAATAGCTAAGTGATGTGTGCATCGATGAGTCAAAAAGAATGCTCAGGATAAGGGTGCAGTTTAATGCCAGACCGCAGCCCAGCAGAGTCATACTTATCAGGTTCTCAGTGGAATTTGAGTCGAACAATTGTTGCGAGAAATTTGCGAATTCACGAATTTCCAAAACTCGAAATTGATTAAAAGAATTTGACATTCTTTATGAAAAATAAGTGAGGATGATGCTTGTTGAAAGTTCCATTTATTACTGACATTTTGAGGTGTGCCGTTGACCCTGTTTTGGGTCTCCGGGGATTTTATTGTATTTTCTAGAATAATTGGCAGTTTAATTAATTAGAAAAAACTGCAAATTAATTAAGTTTTTTGTGAAATTATTTTCTGTTTTAGTTTTATATTTTTCTAGTTTTAATCAAGTTTTTTAATGTTGATTTATTTTAATTTTTTTGATTTTTCTTATATTTTTATTTTACGTTTTTCCTAAGTTTATTAATTTTTTAGTTTTTCTTAAATTTTCTAGTTCTATTTAAGATTAATTGACCTTTTAACCCAATTACCCGAATAATTGATGATAAAATATCGAAATTTTGGCAAATGAAGATACATATTTCGATTAATCCATCAAATTTCATTATTACCCGGTGGCCACTTGCCAGGTATCCAAATTTCCGTGTGGCACATTGTGGCCAGCAAAATTTCGCCCCGATGAATCATGATTTATTACGCTAGCCGTTTCTATTTTTATCAGCTCTTCTGCTTCAGCTCACGTTTGTGGACAAAGCTTTCCCTTTTCTCGAAACCATAAGCCTAACATTTAATGCTAATTTTGTCATTTAGAAAAAAAATTTAGTCACGTTTGTTACAGATTTTGCAAATCTCAATATACATAAGCGGATATTGTAATTTAAAATTTACCGTAAGAATAAATGATGGGCCATTAAAAATATTTATGGTCCATAATAATTTATTCAGAAGCTGGATGAATATTTAAGTAATTTTGTTATTACAACTTAAATAATGTTATTACGTAGAAACAATTTTCAAAACGAATTTAAAAAAATCAAAATGATTAACTATTAAGAGCCATCATCGATCATAATATTTGGAGCAGGTTTAAATAAAAGATTTAATTATCGAAACAAGTTCTAGTTTAAACTATAAATTTTTTTCTTAATTGTTTAGATCTAGAAAGACGTGCAAAGTTCAATTATCGCAGCTGTCTGTCTGAATAATGGCCTGGTATTTTGAACCTCAATTTTTAGAGCCGAAGTCGAAAATGAAAAACAGATTGGAATCGTGGGGACCGGTTTTGTAAGACAACTTTTCAGGGCCCTTTCGGTAGCGTGTTGCGAAAGGCTTCAATTTTGATTAGCTCCTCGTTGGCGCCCAGAAGATTTATTCGACCTTTAATTAACTTTTTAATTGATCACTTTTTGCCATCCAAAACTTGTTTTTTAATTAGGATTTTTTTGAAATAAAAAAAATATCAACTTTTTGTTTTATTAATAAAAGAAAGTATAAACAAAGTTAAACAAAAGTTTAAGATGTCAAAAAGTACTTAAAAAGTCTAAATATATTGAAAAATTTGAGTTGTTAATTTCATCAAACTTTTATTCGATTTGAACTTCAATTAATATTTTCTTAAAATTAAAAATTCTCCAACTTTTTGTTTCATAAATAAAAAAAGTCCGAAAAATGATTTACAGAGTTGTAAAGAAATTAACAAAAAGTACAACAAATATATAAACAGTTTTTTAATTTTGTTTTAAAAAAATTTTTGGTTTAATTAATAGTTTTTTCTTTTAAAAGAAGTTTTTCTTAAAAGTTATAAATTTACTTGAAAAAAAACTTAACATATCACATTTTACGACGAAAATGATTGACTCAATTTGAGAATGATAAAACAATGCCACATCGTGTTACGATTTTGCTTCCACGTCGTCGAGCTATTGTGCGTTAAATTTAATTGCAAAAAAGCGGAGTCTGTTGTAATGTAAACGTTCTTTGTGTGTCGCGGAAGTGTCAGACGTCGTTTGACACATGTAAAGAAATTTGCGCCTGAAAGCATTTTAATAATAAACGATACAATGAAAATATAAATTATCATTTCTTCTGAAATTGTGTAATAAAAACTTGATATCGAGCGATATTATTTTATTATGGAATAAATAATGTTTTTCTTTTTTGATAATTAAAAAGAGAGTCGTAAAGTAAATTTATTTTGGAGCAAATAAAATGCTTTTCTTGAAAGTTGATTGATTTATATCGGGAATCGTTATCGTCGCATTTTATCACGAGCAATGTAAGCTGTTGAAATTATATTTATTTTGGAGCATGCACACACGTGGCCCTGAAGTACAACGGTACTTTTTTTTTTATTTTGTCCACTTTCTGAAATGGCTCAGAAGTACTTTTTTATACTTTCGTGGTAAAGTAAACATTTAAGTACTTGTAAAAGGCTTTAGTTTTTATATTAAAATTTTGAAATAATGAAAGTGATTTCTGATTTGAAAAACTCGTAAATTATTAAATAATTTGAATTTTGTATCTGTCACTGTAAACAACATTAAACAATTGAATGCAAAATGTTATAATCATTCAGAGTCCAGGATTTTTTTTGTTCAATTTTAACATTTTATTTAATGAGATCAACAATTTGTTCAACTTTACAATTTTATGAGTTAAAAATTAACAAATTAAAAAAAAATATTCCTAAATTTTAAAAAATTGTTATTCGAACAAATTCAAATATTATTTACCAAAAAGTAGTGCAAATCTACGATTTGAACATTAATTTCCGTAATATACTTTTCAGGTAAAAAAAATGGACGGTTTT
This sequence comes from Idris sp. 1 HC-2018, assembly GCA_022817325.1. NCBI lineage: Eukaryota > Metazoa > Arthropoda > Insecta > Hymenoptera > Scelionidae > Idris > Idris sp. 1 HC-2018. The sequence goes on along the minus strand of JABFPM010000479.1, from coordinate 15,078 downwards.
TCAGATGGGTTGATCTGAGCAAGAATGGATCAAGTCTACTTTTTTAACTTTTTGAATTAAGAGTGCTATTGCATAATGATGGTGAAACTAGCAGACTATTATCCAGCAGACTATTTAGAAGTGAGGTTAGAACAGTGGTTCTCAACCCAAATGTTTAGGCGTGGTAAAACGAACGAGCACGCAGAAAAAAGTAAAATAAATAATTATTAAACGTTTCGCGATAACATTTAAATTTCAATTATTTTGATTTCAAATGTTTTGAGTAATACAAATAATTTTTTCAGTCAGTTCTACTACATACATTGAGTTGACCATAAAACTGACTAGAAAATATAGTTAACGTGAATATAGTCACGTAAACTGATATTCTAGTTGTAATTACTATATTTTCACTTGTATTAACTATAAATGCCTCAATCATGAACATACAGTTAATTTAACAACGCGATTTTGTTGAGTGTAGTCAAACTTTCGCTGGACCATGAAGCTGAAATAAATGCAGAATTTATTCTTCATGACCATGTCACACCTTTAATTTTAGCTGCTGAATTAAAAAATGACACTGAAATCATAAAACTCTTGTTGGAACGTGGCGCTGATATAAACCCAGACTCACCTCTTCACAAAGCTGTCAAATATTGATTAACAAAGAAGACCCACGTTTCATCCTGAACCGCAACCTAAATTTGAACTCTTGCCACTTCTAATTCAGCATAGAAGCAGAAATTAATATTCCAAATCGACCAATTTAGTCTGGTCCAATTGAGTCCTGCGATTATAAAGATGCTTCTGAAGCTGGGAGCTGTTATCGAGACAGACCATGAAAATTTAATTCTTGAATTGTTAGTTAATCAAGGAGCAAATATTGATGTACGAGGTAATTTAGGAAGAACTATTGTGTACAAAGTCATTAACGATGGAAATTAGTTGCAATTTTAAACGCTTTTGAAACACGATTCAAATTACTTTTGCACTCATCTAAGAGTTGTTTCAACCATCTAAATACAAGATACCTGATAAATTTTTTGCTGAGAGAGTGTAATTTTTTTGAGACATTTAACAAAATTGAAGGTCCTGAATTGGCTGGAGGAATCTACTTTATTGATTCGGGAATCTGAGCTGGATAAGTTGGAAGGGTTTGAGACTGAGTGTAAAAAAGAAATTGGACAAATGAAAACTGATTTGCTTTGTTTAGATCGAACTGTAAATTTGTTTGACTTTTTAGTTAAAATTAAATGAAAGGTCGCAGTTTATTTGAGTTTAAAAAATGTGAAAAAAAAGTTCAAAATCCAATTTATTCAAGAATGTTGAAGTCTTAAATTCAGAAATTATCGATTTTGTTAACTGAATCTTTTGAGTCTTTGCAAATTTTATCATGATGCCTAAGTTTTTTATTTGTTTCTTTTTTTGTTATTCTAATTACACTATTATTTAAATAAACACAAACATAACAAGTTTGCAAAATAAAAAGATAATTTCATTCAGAGTTTGTTTTTTCTTTTATTTCGCCTTACAAAAATTAAATTAACAGTTTACATAACGATAAAATAACTGTGTACTGTTATTACATAATTTAAAATAATCAAACAATTTTAATCCGCGAATTAAATGGCACAAGACATCGACGTTTATGCAAAAGTGCTGTAGATGCTCGAAGAAATTAGCATCAGGAGATGAGCCGCGTGCATTTCAAATGGAGAAAAAATATTGTCCACGACGTTGCTTTCCTTGAAATCATTTCAGTAAACGAGGTCGAGTGCTTCTACAAGAGTAATGCATCACGGATTATTCTTTCATCAGATATTTTATCGTTACAAAGTAAAGGGAGATTTACACAAAAAAGAAGAAATAAATTATAGGTACAAATAAATTCTGCTACAATCGAGTTTTTTTTTGCCTCGAAAAGAAAATGTTTTCGAAATAATTACGTTTAAGAAAAAAACTGCTTCGAGCAATTAATTGTAAAAAAATTAAAAATTAATTCAACTTATTTTTAAAGCAATAAAATTGCACATTTTTAATTTCAGGTGAAATAAACGACTAAACATGGGGCTGCAACAAAACGAGTCTCACGACGCTGTTGATTTTGCGGGTTACCATCAGTCAAATCATAAAATTTGCACAAGTCTACCCGAAAGGCAACAAATAATACAGCCTGCGAAAGACCACAACACCAGTTTTACCAGCACCAAAGGACTGCTCAATGGACCCGGACAAAATAATTGCTTTCTCAACAGCGCAGTTCAGGTGAGTGCTTTAAAAGTTTTAACTAATAAGAGTAATTTATTTGTTTAAATAATTTGCAGAAAAATTTATTTAAAAATAAATAGAAAAAGTTTTTAATTTATAGGCTTAATTTAAATAATTAATTTAAATTTTAAGTTTGCGATAAGATCGTTTAATTTTTTATTAGCTAGTTAATTAAGCGATAAAATAAGGCAGTTGTTTTAAACAGAAATTAGCGATCTATGACAAAGTGCTATTCAAACATTTCAAGCGTGCAATTACGCTAAAACGCGAAAGTTATTCGGGTTGCAGTTGTGCAGGCGCTAAACTTGTAAAATTTTGTTTCGTTTTTTTTGTTTTTTTTAAATTTAAAAATTAAAATATTTTTTTTAATTTTTACCATTTTAAAAAATCTGGAATAAATTTCTTGTTATTTTTAGTTTTTTAAAAAAATGTTTGTAATTTTTTTTCAAAATGTTATCATATCCTGTCATGCATAAAGTGTACTTATTAAATATTTTATTATCTTAATAAAAACGAATTTTTACATAAATGAATTGAAAATAAAATGTATGATCGATTATATGATGTCAATTCATGTGGATATTTCAAAATGTATAGTACTTTTATCAATTGACATGAAATGTGCGTACGACGATTTTATGTATACGTGACACAAATTTTACAGACGTGCCAAGGTGTGCCCACTATTATTTATTTTGTCTACTGAATTTTTTATTGAAATCAACAAATTATTCGTTTCCGTTTTGACTTTTTTGGAATTTACATTTTTATTGATGTACAAATGAGTCATAAAACCATTATTTTGTTTCTTTTCAAATTTACAAATAGTGATTTTAGATGGTGGTATTGTATTGGTGAATAAAAAAACATTTGCATCACTCAAAATCGTTTAGTTATTACGATTCAAAATTGTCAAAAGAACTTAAAACTGTCGAATTTTTTTAGTTTAGTAATACAATTTATTTAAAAAATAAACTATCAAAAACTATTTGCAAATTTCAAATCTGTTAAAAGTTAAAAATTATTTACTAAATAATTGATGTATTATTTAACATGTTCGTAAAATACAATTATTGTAATTTTAGTAAATAAAATGTATTTCCCGTGTTTTAGAGATTCGAAATTGATAAATAATATTCTTATCAGATTATTTATCTAATAAAAATTTCTTGAAAATGCTACAATTAAAATAGTTTTTATTAGTTCAATAATAATAAATGTAGTTGAAATTAGTTTTAAATATACTTTAATTCTGAATTTGATTTAATTAAGTTGTAAATTTTTGAAATATATTTTAAATGTTAATGTCCATCAAGATTTAAAGTTAAAAAAGTTAAAAGATGTGAAAATTAAAAAAAGTATTATTACTATTGGGCTGTTTTATTTCTCATTAAATTTTATTTTTCAAATAAAAATTTTGACTTATTCAAGAAAGGTTTGTTTTTGTGTTTTTATTTTCAAGTTATTTTCCTGGGGATCTCGAAAGTTCTCGCTATTAATGTGAACAGTTATTAAGTTTAACTGCCACCAAAAACCTTTAACGCCGTTTTCATAAATTGAAAAAAAATTAATTGACAGAACTTAAATAAAGATTACATCGTAAGTTGAAAGAAATAATTTCATTTTAATTATTATCATTTACATAAATAAAGTGTTAGACAAAAATTTGGTATTGCAAATGTATAAATATATAAATGTCTAAATTTTTTTCAGTTTCAATTTGAAATATCTTTGTAGATAAATTGCTCGTATTTTTTTTTTTGTTCGAAAACTTGAAGTTTCAGCTTTTAGAAACAAAAAATTTCTACAAGGATGACGAACATATTTCAAATTGAATTAGACAAAAATTCAGACATTTCCAAACTTTTGACCGGTAGTGTATATTTAGATGAAAACATTTAGCAAATTTTGAAACAGATACAAATATAATTTTAAATAAATTTTCGTTATGCAATTCATGCAAAAATAAAAACAAATTCATTTAAAAATATCGTATTAAATTAGGATATTTTTTCAGATTAATTAAATTTGTACTAAAAGGAAAATGAATTTGCTGGATGCAGTTAGAGAGAACAATATTAAAAAAGTTGAGTTATTGATACAAAATGACTGCGGGGTATATTCTTTCCAAGAACAATTTTTTTCACTCCAGACTGCGGTCCGAAATCCATGCAGGCAAAAGATGATTCAATTATTATTAACCGAAGTCGGTGTAAATGTCAACTTAAAAAACTTCGCCGGTTTAACACCTCTTCATATAGCCGCAGAAGTAAAAAATAATCTTCAAAATATAAAAATGTTGCTCGAACATGAAGCGAACCCAAATGCACGCTGCAAAGAGGGCGAGACACCTCTTCACGTAGCCAGCAGATTACAAAATAATTTTGAAGTAGTAAGATTTTTAGTTGAACACGGTGCCGACGTAAATATTAAATCTAAAAGCAGTTCTACACCTTTTCACGAGATTGTGCTTTTAAAAAATAATGTCGATGCTGTAAAATTGTTTGTTAAACACGGAGCCGATTTGAACGTAAAAAACGATAAAGGTATTACACCTCTTCAGTTGCTTCTTGATTTCGGAAGTACTAAACACAAAAAGTCCCAAATTTATTTCTTAATGAATTATGGTGCCAATGTAAATTCGCGGGACAATACTGGCATAACACCTTTTTTCCGAGCTCTTACAAGTGCAGATTTGTCTGTTATTAATTACATGTTAAATTTAAATCCTGATTTTTATTTGGAAACAAGGCTGTTTGAAAGTTTAACTCGAGACTATAACTTGTGCAAAATGTTTTGTGAAATTATTCCCAAACATTTGATAAAATTGAAAATGCTAAATTTAGTTGACGATACGGTTTTGTCATTGTGGAGAGTTGAACCAAATAAAATGGGAAATTTTGAAATTGAATGTAAAAAAGAGGCTGAAAAACTGAAAACGAAGTTGATTTGTTCAGATCGTTTACTAAAATTTTCGGATTTATTGACAAAAAATATTAGAACTGCTGCGGTTTATTTAAGTTTAGACGACGTGAAGGAAGAAATCAGAAAAGTTAAAATGAATCGAGAATTTCCGATTTATTTGAGAATGTTGAAGGGTAGAGTTTCAAAGGGTCGTAAATTGTCGAATTTGTTAATTAAAAGCTATAGAGCCCTGCAAATTTTGCTGAAAGATGAAAATTATAAATTTCCGTACTTATTTTTGACAGAAATTTTAAGTTTATTGGACGAAAATGATTTGAGAGTTTTGCGGAAAATCGCAAGATAAATTTTAATTTTATTAAATTAAAACAAATGATGTTAAATCATAATTTTTGGTGAGAATTTTATAACTTTATAAGTTTATTCAAAATTACTTCAAGTTAATTTTATAAATCATGTTTGCAAAATAAAACTTTTGTTTCCGAAAATGTATCAGTTTTTACATTGCAATAAAAATTGAGTTTTTCAAATTTGTAAATAAATCCTAGTTAATTGAAATAATTATTTTTTTTATAAACTTATTTTTTTCTTATTCACTTTCCTAATACAGCAATATTAAACTTTTGATGAACCACGATTGATAATCTAAAAAAATGTGGAATTTATTTGAATTTTCAATTTACTCAACAAAGTTTCTAACATAATTTTTCGAATTAAAAATAAGTCATAAATTTTTATTTTCAAGTTACATGAGCCAATATTAATGTTTTATATTGACTTTAATATGAAGTGGAAAATTTTGTAACAAAAATGTTTACTAATAAGAAATTTCATCATTATATTGTTTAATTTTAAATTTAATTTCTAACTCTGTTTTTAGATAAAAAATGAGTAGTGCAGTGAATAAAGTAATATTTAATTAGAAAAAAAAACAAATTTATTTACAAAAAATATACATTTTAACTCATAAACTTTCTTTATATATGGGCGATTCTTCAAAACCTTTAATTTCTGATTTAAAAAAAAATTTAACTTAAAGCACATCATTGTAATGAGATAATTAATGTTTTTGTTTGTTAAATTAAAACAATAAATTTTAGATGGTTTTAATACAAAATAAATTATAATTTCATTTTATAATGTATTTGTGAATAATCTGTTAAATATTATAAAAAATTGTAACGGTCGTGACAAGGTTACAGTCGTGACAGCGTATGAAATTTCATAAAATAAATGTTAAAATTGATTATTGAGAGCTGCACACGTTACAATGTTGAAAATGCAAAGGAAACTTTTTATTTTATGCATCATTTCTTTAATACATTGTTTTTAAATGTCACTTTGTTTCACAAAAAAAACTTATAACAGGTAACGAGATTTTTACCTCTCTTTTTTGTGCAGCAAATCTAAAATTCTTTTAGTTAATCGTATGCCACTGAATAATGTTGTTAAACGTAGGTTACGGTCGTGGCAGCTTAGTTTGTTTACAAACTATAATAGTCTCTACACGTAATTATTCGAATCGGACATCACTTTCAAACTCATGACCGTGTACTTTAAGACCCTAATTATAATATTTTTCCCCATAAAATAAGATTTGTAATACCTTATTGCAAAACTTTAACAAATCTGTGTGTGAGTCTCACAATGAAAACTGTCAAATTTGACAGCAGGTAAAGATTAAATTTATAGAATAACTTAATTTTGGTAATTTTTAGTGAAAAATCATTTTAAATTTTACTGACTACTTATTTATGTATTTAAAAAACACCTTTTTGGTTTATACATTTTTTAAACATATAGGTTAAAGGTTTTGTAGAATCGCTCATATTGTAAAACTTATGAATTATTTCTTAACTTCTACAGCATATAAACTTTGCATTCATTTTGTAACTTTTACTAATTCAGTTTTTCAGTGCATTTTTCTAAAAAACTGTAAAAAAACAAATTTCGATAAAAATATTATATTTCAATCAAATATAATACGTCAAACCTTATTCCTGCGTATAATCAATTTCCAGCAACTAAGTTGTTTTTTCAAATCACAGTTTTTGCAATAAATATTTCTTCCAATGCATATGTTTGAAAATTGATTTTTCTTCACCTTTTTCAACATGACTTAATTCATGTTTACTCAACCCAACTTTCTGATTGTTAGGCCGTACGATGTTTTCACAATCATGACTTTCTTCGTCAATATGAGTCTGCACATGTTTTATTAATTAGATTTTGTGAGGAAAGATTTGCCACAATTATCGCAGACATACATTTTTTGATCTCTATGAGTGTCAAGACGTTTTTTTTAATTTTTGTTCTATATTAAAAGATTTTGTACCAAATGTGCCATTATGAGACTTTTTTCCTGAGTGAGCACAAAGATGTACTTTCAACTCATGATGCCGGCTAAAAGTCTTCATGCAAAATGTGCATTTGTAAGGCTTATCCTCAGTATGAATTCTCAAATGCTTTGTCAACGAAGATTTATAATTGATTATCTTTTCATACTGTTTACATTCATGTGTCATATTAGACATTTTGTTAGCTTTTAGTTTTATCAACTATTTTCTTTCAAAATTTGGATTACCAGAGAACAGAATAAAATTAACTTCATTATTTTATCTTTTTAATTTCAAATATTAATTTTATTGCGAGAAAAAATTTCGTCAGAACTCTATTGATTCATTAAACTTTCACTCATACTCTAAAAGTTTTCATTTCATAAATGACTTTATGTTTTCAATCTCAAATTAATTGTCGATTCGAAATACGTTCAAGGTAAATGGACGATCTTTTCTGCGTTCCCTAATGGACAATCTAAGCATGAAAATGCTACATTGTAATCATCTCAAACGAAATTCTTGTATAATTACAAACATTCTGCCTACTGTCTTGAAAGAAGCACGACAACCCACTTTAAAACACTATCATTAACATAAGACGTGACTTTTGATCTGAGTTACTGTTTCGCGTGAAATTAAAAATGTCTGCTATGTGTACGGTTACCATTTTGAAAATTAAATTACAGCCTGCGTGCATAAGCTTTCCGTACCAATTCTCCTTGTGTGATCTAGTAAAGTCATTTATCAAGTTCAACAAGTGCACGTTTTTTTCTGTTCTCTATCAGCAGAAATTGCTTTTTCAAAAAATTCGATTTTTATCTCAAAAACTTTTTCTCAGACATTTAAAATTAATATCAGTTCTCAGAAATTATAACTTTCAAAGTGATCGATTTACCTTAATGGAATAATTATACTAATCAACTCGGTGTGAACAATTGCATTATGATGAGATAATTCTAGGAACTCATATCATTTCTACATAAGTATATTTTCTTGTTTGAATTTCATTTATTTCGTGTTTGGATTTTCCCTCGCATCTTGTTCTCTCAGTTATTGGTTGTAAAATTTTTAAAGGCAAAAAATTGAGCAGTTATATGAAAAAGTTCCCAACATAAATATTACAACATTGTTCGTTATTTTACAGCCGATGATTAGTCAAACATTATTATATGAGTTCGATTTTGTGATCCTTGTAAGGAAGAAAAGAGTTTTATGAATTACATATATTGAACGGAAAATGCCGGGCTACTAATATGTAATGATTTCTTGTAACGAGATGGAAATTATTTGCGTTTTTACTCGGCCACCTTTTTCTTAACATCTGCAGTGATAAATGATAAACGAAGCTGAAAACTATATGAATAAAAATTGTGGTGATTATGTTGAGTTTAATGCCTAATGCGGTTTTAAGTAAGAATTCATAAAAAAAGTTTTTTGCAAAAAAATTATAGTAATTTCCTGTGTAAAACGAAAAACCTACTTTATACTTATTTTTCAACTGCGAAAACATTTCCTATATGTTATATTATTTCATAAATACATCTACTTTACATTCAAGAAATAAATTTTTTTGCAAAATTTTTCACTTTTAGGATTTATAGCAGAACAAATTGTTTGTGAAAATATTTTCTCAATGAAACTCAATTTAAATAGGAATTCGCACCATTAAATCATTTTATAATAAAATTATATGGACATTTAGAGGCAAAATAGATAACAATTTTGCCTGAGAATATGGTAGTGTCATATACACTTTGTTATATCAACTGATACGGAACCTTGTAATAGTCTATTTAATTTTATAAATTACCTACCGTTAGAACATTTCAACATGCAAAACTTTGCATAAGATATTACTATATTCTAAAATAGTTTGAGTTGCAACTTTTTTCTTTAACTTTAAAAAGCATGTTTAACTTCAAATATAGGTATTTTACATATTATTACAGGTTGCAAAGTAAAATGACGTTTTTTACATCGAGATAATAAATTTTACAAAAGCATTGACAATTAATTGACGCAATTATCATTCCAAACAATAATTAAGTTCCGTTGACAAAGCTGCAAACATTCACACACTTGAGAGAGACAAGTCGCATAATAAATATTTCCCGCAGCGGCGATTATGTAATTCGTAAATGCAGGGACAAAAATTACACACATTGCGTGTGATAAACAGGTGCTTTTCATTCACGCCGAGTTAGAAGTGCGAGTGCTGAAAAATTCAGATTCTAGGCTATTGACGTAATTGTTGATTTTCTAATATAACAATTATTTTCCTTCGGCAAGATCCTTGGAATTGAGAAGCAACGACCGATGACACAAGATGTAACTCTTCTTCTTCTCTTCAATTTACTTTTATAATTATAGATTTTGTTCGGGAAAATTTATTATTAAGTTGCGGTTAATGCTTTGACATTTATGCTCGATGACAAATTATTACAGGGACAGGATTTATTTGCATCCAAAGAATTTGCACCGATTCAAGCTGAATTAATTATTGTGACAGAAAGGTGTCACGGCTTGGAGCGAAAAATTTTTTTTTTCTCGTAATTGTTTGAAAGTGGAAAAGGATAAAAATGTAAATTTAACACTTGAAAGTTCGAATTTCACAGTTGAAAAATTAAATTTTCCGTTTAAACATTCAAATTTAAATGTTAAAAACTTAATTTTATCCTTTTAGATTTTGAATTTAACTCTCAAAATTTTAAATTTACCCCTTAAGTTTTAAAACTTACTCGAAAGAAATTCTTTATATTTTCAATTTTTAAAATTTAACACTTAAAGTTTTAAATTTGCCATTAAAAAATGCAAATTACTAAAGAATAGTTAATTAAAGAAAGTTAATTAAAAAATTTCAGGCGATGATATGTAAATATTGTTCACACCAATAAATTGTGTTATTAAAATTTAAAAATCTCCCAACCGTCGCTTAGAAATTTTAATTAATACAAGATGTAAGCAGATTGCTCGCAGAAAATAGCCACGGAGTAATCGCGCTCGGAACCTGTTCTTAAAAAGAATCGAGTCCTCAAGGATGCGCGGGAGAGTCTGCGATTGGCTGATACAAAGCCCGCGAATTCTCCTCTGCCATAGGTTCGCGACGCCAAAGTCAAGGTTCACCAACTCTGCACCTCGCTGAATTTAAAAATATACAAGCCGACATAAAACTGTCGATATAAGAGGCTTGTGTTTACTACTCAGATAAACAAATTGCGCGACCAAAGGAGGGGAATAAATTACAATATATAGAGAACTTCAGCAAATGCTGAAAAATTTACATCAGCAATTAAAAACTCTCAAGGAGGTACCAACCAGAAATTTTATTTGAATTTGAAGCAAAAGTACCATTTTTAGACCAAAAATGCTTTTACATCAGTAAATACGAATTTGTTGAGGTGGTACCAATGGAAATTTGTATTCGATCATTTTTTGACCATCAAAAAATATTTATTCTATTGTTTTAGGTTAAAAATAAGTATTTTTAGTATATTAAAATATCTTTTGTAGCTTTTTTGGTCGAAAAAAAAATTTGTATTATTAAAATGGCTCTTTTCTAGGATTTTGTCGGAAAAGAGTGATTTTTGGGGTCTGATCTGAAAGCACAGATCCCAGCTAACATTGTTTGAAATGTCACTCGTTCAGGACAAGCGAAAGGATCGGATATTACAAGTCCAGTTATCCTTTGTTCTCAGCACGTGCTAAGAGCGCGAGGTAGCAGCACCGCGTGGTCTAGACGGAATCAGCGTTGCTGCGTTGTTTGGGACGCGGAGAATGCCGTGCTGCGATTGGTCCGACTCCCAGGGACGCCAAACGGGCGGGAGATATACTCTTGACTTCGACATTGTTATTGTTTTCTTTGTACGGCGCGACGTTGATCCGCGACCATATTGTATGCAGAATGCTGGATCAAATTATCGTAACAACTTGGTGGTCTACAATGAAGCAAAAAGACTTGGAGAAAGATGATCGAAAGGGGGGATGAATGCATAATAAATGTCAATGACGAGCATAATTTATTTGCATAATGAAAAGCGCAAGTTTCCGGATAGAAATCTTCTCGAAGTGGACTATTTTTTACTTTTTTTATATTACTTTACTTTTTTTAAAAAAAAAAGTAAATTGCATCCTGAATTATGTATTATAATAAAAAAATTAATTTAATGTAGTTATTGTAAGAACATTTTTTCTCAGAATAAATTTTGATTTTTTTTAAGTCAAAATTCTTGTAATTTTTAATAAAATTATTAACTATTTATTTGAATAAACTTATACAAAATTTTGAAATTGTATTATTTATTAATATTTTATTTTTATAACATTTTTAAAGGGTACCATGCTCAAAAATTTATGTAAATATATATGTTGCATTAATATTTTGATTAAGAAAATGTAAATTTCATTTATATTCTTATTGAAGTTTCTGTAGAGTAAAATATATTGTATGTAATGTAAATTACGCACGGTACATATATGCCGTGTAAGATATATGTATATGTGAAGTAAATTTGTAAAATGATTAATTGTCCATTGTAAACCCACTGGGAACACATTTTATATTGAAATTCATTAAGATTCACATAAATTAAGATCGAAATGATTTTCATAATTGAAATTAGTAACGTTTGATTTCTAAATTATAGTTTATCGTACAATTTTCAAGCAAGTTTGAAATTAGTTTTCATAATTCATTATTATGTGTTAAATAATATTTCATGAAAAATGTATAAAACATAAAAGTTTCACAATTACAACTACTCATAAATTTTTCTAACTAAACTTAATTTTTCTTCTTAAAAAATTAAAGGTAATTTTTTCTAAAAAATCTGACATCATTTAAAATATCATAAAATAAAAATTGTCTTTTTCGCAGCAATATAATATTTTTTTTCTATTGTTTTCTAATATTTAATCCGAAACAATTGAACAGTTATGATCTATAAATGGCCGTTTTGATTTTTCGTCCCGACTCTCGATCTTTTACCAGTTTCGGGGGCACGTGCAAACTACTTCTGCGAAACGCGAGCAAATAAACTGCAAACGGTTATTTAATTCGATTTATATTCACGAAATGCAAAAATTGCAAGTGGTCTACGCACCATTGAACGCGCGATGTGTTTTCAATAGCAATATCGGCCGATTTTTCTCACGGGGTTCATGCTCACTCAGCGTGAAATGGAATAAAGCGCGGCTGCGGTGCGATATAATAAATACGAAAAATTTTCAGGGCCGTTTTCTTTGCGTTTCCTCAAAGCAACTCGATTGCCGCAAATTAAACTTCTTAACAGCACTGCGACCGCAGGGAGTAAGTTGCAAAGTATAATTATTATTACGATTGCACCCACAATTGCACTGCATTATAAAGCGGATGTTTGTATTTTTGATGAAAAAATTAGCACACTGATGGTTTTTCATGTATAAAATCATGAAATAAATAAATTTTTCGAACCAATAAAGTTAAATAAAATTGAATTTTTGTAACAATTTTTATACCGACTTTGTTACCAATTTTACACAGATTTTTAACGATTTTTTATAAATTTTCTTATAGATTACTAATTTTTTAATAATTTTACACAAAATGTTTAATGTTTCTTTTACAGATTTTATTATCGATCTCAACTGATTTTTCAACAACAAAATAATTGATTCGATTTCTAAACTAATTTATTAAATCGAATCGATTTTTGAAACAGTTCTTTAAAATCGTTAACATAAAAAATCTTTGATTCAATTGAATGACAAAAAAATTAAGAAATAGCTCCTGAACTACTTTGACTATTATCCTTGAAGAAAAAGCATTAACGTAAATCACACCGAGAACAATAATGAACTCGAAAATTGGCGCAAAAAAAGTTGGTCTGAATATGTATAATAAAGGTGTTATCAAGTCAGCTGCGGACAAAAAGGAACTTATCTTGACCCAAGACAGTGGTCATGCGAACTAAGCGTGCATGAGGTGTTCTTCGCACGGCTTCCGGTTAACACTTCCGGTCGTCATCCTCCGCGGATTCGCCGCTTCATTCAGCCGCCTGGCTCTACTATTGCTTAATACTCGCGGTCACGGTGGCTGAGCCACGTGGGACCTGGCGCTTCACGCGTGCTTTAATAATCCACTTTTAACTACGACCCCTTTTCCCCTTCTCCTCTCTTTTCCCTTATCTTTGCTCGGAGGAAAAAAAGGGCAAGGTAATTGCTCAGAGCGCGGGAATTGCCGACTCTTGAAAACACACGTGCGGACTTTGCTAGGGGTCAGAAGGTCAAGTGCAAATAGGATATGGGTTTGGGAATTGGTACCAGAGTTTCTGGAACTGGTACCAGAATTTTTGGAATTTGGTATCATACTTTTAGAATTTGTAGACAAGTTTTAGAAAATGATACCAGGTTTTACAGATTTTCAAAGTGGGTTTAAAAATTAAAATAATAATTTTATTATCTTTAGAAAACATTTTGTGACGTTAATAAATCGAATATTTATTTTTCATTCAAACAAAGTATTTAATGTAAATGACTGCAGGGTTAAAAGATACTTAATGTACTATATTATCGCTAACCAGTGATATCAATTGCCATTTGCATATCTCATATATAAAGTAGAGAAAAATGATCAATTGATAAGACAACTCTCACTACCCGGATTATTAATCACGGGCGTTAAAATGTCTTACAAATAATTTATCAATTATAATATATAAGAAACTGTTACTCTCTTTTGCCTGCTGAGTAATTGATGAAAATTTATCTACTATAATGTAAAAAATCCGTTTTTCCAATTTGGATTTTTGCTATCTTTGTTTATTACAGGTTCTGATATATTATGTAAATAAATTGTGCGATAAAAGTGGTCTTATTAAATAACAAATCTGATTATGTAATAAGAAAATCGATTTGAATTTTATTAGTTTCAATGTAATCATTTACAAATTTGCATTAAATCATTTTAGTTAATTATACGAGTAAATAAATATAAAATTGTATATTTATTATGGTGTATGTTAGAAAAAAATTGCCCGGAACCATGTTAGTTTTGCAGGAAATGATGGAAAACTACAGAAAAATACGAAAAATAATTTTTTTCAGAAGTATTGTGCTATAACAATAGTGTCACTTTAAATAAACCCTATATTCTCTAATATAGTATTTAAAGAAGTTTCCTCGGCACGATATTCTACGAAACAAAAATATCTTTGTTTATTTTTCTGCAGGTTTTCATCATTTTCTGCGAACCTGCTCTAGTAAAAATTGAATCAGGGCCCTATATAGGCTCGCCCTGATAAATTACAGGGGCCTTTATAGGTCCCATAAATGCTATAATCAGGCCCATGAAAAGCGTGTAACGCCTTGCCTTTATAATCCCTATATAACTTACCTTTACTAGGCCCTACAAAGGCCTTATGAAGGCGTGCCCGAAAACTTTTTTTTATTAAAAAACAAAAAATAAACAAACAAATTAATATTTTAATTGTATTATTTATTACGTTAATTTTAAAGTGTTTTCTCTTCAAAAAACACTTTAGCATTTTTCGAAGTATAAAAATTCCGATGGCCGGGGAATCGAACTCATGGT
>JABFPM010000478.1:0-28378 GCA_022817325.1 Idris sp. 1 HC-2018 | reverse complement strand
TGTGTCGAGTTTTCTAAAATATGTTTACTAACAACATCAAAACATACGAAACATCTGTATTAAACATAAAAACTGATTTACACAAATTACATCCCAAATATAATCAAATTTTTTAATTATACATTTATTGTAAAATTATAAATTTTGTAATTATACATCGAAAAGTGTGATATTATATTTAGTAACATTAAAAAAGTATGTAGTTTATTTATTTTCAGTTTTGAAAAGGAAATAAAATAATTTCGAAACGTAAAATTTACACTATTAATTTATGGCTTATAATATCATATATTTTATAATTGTTCTGGAAATAAATTTTTAATTGCAAAATAAACATAATTTTTTACGAATATTATTAATTTAAACTTAATTATTATTGAATGAAATTCTTACGAAGTGCAATAAATTAAATTTTTCAACCTTCGGCATTACTTTCAATTTTTTTTTAGATTTAATTTTACTGTAAAATCATATTGAAATGTGTGTGAACACAGTAATGATCCATTTTATTCAACATAATTTTAGGTATAAATGAATGTTACAAAAAAGAGCAAGCCCAAGAAGATGTAATTATCATTTTTCTCTCTGACACGGCTGATCTATCATTTCCAGTAATTGGTTCAAACGCGTATCAAGTACCATGTAATTATGCCACCCACCAATTGTTCAACTGATGTATTAAAGAGAAAGGCAATAAGTCGAATCTAAATAATTAATCACTTAAAAAGCATGGTTCAATATCGTGTTGCACGCATCGCATCAAAAATTCTGCCAAACCTTATTCCTGTTTCGAATTTCGATTTGCATTAGATATAAATAATCAGTTTGTATGCAAAACCAAAAAATCTCAAAATAATTCAACTGAGAACAAGTCAATGACAAAGAACCCGAATATAGTTGTACCCATAATTCTTAACTGAGTGCAGAAAATACATATCCCCACAAGCTACAGAATTCAACTACTGCATAATGAGTGAACAATTTTTTTCGTCAATTTTTCGGCACACTGTGCCTGTGATGTGTGTATTTCATTCAAATTCAGTCGAGAACTCTTTCTACTTTCAAAATTTTAATATATAGAACTCCTTTAAATGAGCAGTCGAATCTGCCAGTTACATCACAATGAATCGATAGTTTATTGGATATAACATATAATTACGAGAGGAATTTAATTATGTAACGCGATAGGCGTAATTTTGTGACGAAACGTGAATCTATTTGTCTCAAAAACATTAAAACTGATAAATAAAAAGTATTTTCCCCTGTACAATAATTTTACTTATTTAATATCCACACGAAACCGTGACCTTGCTTAAGTGAATTTATAACACAAATAAGGTACACAAAAGAATTAATAAATTCAAATTTGATTATTTGATGTGAAAGTCGGCCAAAATTCGTTCATCATTTCTTAAACTGGTTTTATAGATGAAGATTTGGATTAAGAAAAAGAAAAAGATGACCAAAAGTCTGAAAAATAGTCAACGATTTTGTCCACGATGTCCTTATAGTAATTATTTTGACTTATTAAATAACAGTTTTACGAAACATTTCTTCCTTCTTACGTCGTATCATCTTTATTACGTAATCAGGAAACTTAAATTAAAACAACATTTTTGTTAATAAAAACAAATGTTATTTAAATTTTATTTATTGTTGTTTTCGTGGCTTATTTTGAATATTTGTCGGAAAAATAACAAACGCCCCTATTAATGATTGAAACTTTGGTTGGAAACAAATGTGTTTACCTCGTAAACATAAAGCGAAAACTATCAGCAATAAAACCTCTGATCAAATTCAAATTAAAGTACACAGATTTTATTTGATCGAGTTTTCGACGGTCTAATGGAGTCCGCCGAGCGATGACAATAGAAGTGTTTTTAATTAAAATGAAATTGGTGTTTTGTCACAGTTACAAGCAAAAGATGAACCAGAATTTAATGGAGCTCGTAATAAACAGAGTTATCTACTCTGAATTTGTCATTTTTTACATTTTGAATAAAGATCCATTAATGAACTCTCTCTTCAGATTTAGATGCTACCTCTCAGTTATCAAAGATGTGAAATGCACCCGAAAATGCGATGGAAAACTGAAACAAGGAAAAAGTGGCAATTTACATTAATCATGTGTATGCATGGGCTTTTTTATTGCAATAAATCCCAAAAAATAATATGCACGAAGCTAACACAACGAATAAAAAAAATTGAACAATTTTGAATATATATGGGCGATTCTTCAAAACGTTCAACCTATGTGTAAGCAAATATTATCACTTAAGAAAGATTATAAACTAAAAAATTTATAAACCAAAAAGGTGGTTTTCAAATACATAAATAAGTAATCAATACAATTTAAAATAATTTTTCACTAAAAATTACCACAATTAAGATTTTCTATAAATTTAATTTTTACCTGCTGTCAAATTTGACAGTTTTCATTGTGAGACTCACACACAGATTTGTTAAAATTTTACAAAAAGGTATTAAAAATCTCATTTTATGAAGAAAAATTTTATATTGTTTAAATGTTATAAACTTTGGCCACTTAATTGCGTCAGTACATATAAATTTTAAAAATATTATTAAAAAGAATAAGGGGAAGAGAAGGATTCGAAACGTCATGGTTTTTTTATACAGGGTGGGGAAAAAATTCCGGGACGGTGAAATATCTTGAGAAATACGCATCGGATTGACAATCTGAAAATGGACGTTTAAAATATTTTTTAAAAATCTATTCAATGACATCAATCTCGACTTTCCACGTCCACCCCCGAGGGCGGGGGTATGATCAACTTTGAAAATATAAATAGAAAACACTTATTTCTTTTGCAGATTCGGATTCCCTGGAACAAATCATGTCGATTTCACCTAACGCAAACGTATTTCGATTACAGGTGACGTTGTAATCGTACAAAATAAAATACGGCAAAAAACGTTAAAAATAGGAATATCTCAATAAATGGACATTAGATCGAAAAAAAAGACGTATGAAATATTTTTTCAAAACCCATCCAATGACATCAAATTCGATTCCCCCAGCACGAACCCCCGGGGTTTTTTTAATTTTTAAAAGAAAAAACATTTGTCATTGCAGATTCGGATTGTAGTAACATGTAATTTTTCGTGAGGAAACTGAATATACAAAATAAATAGGTGTTCCTATTAAAAATAACAAAGTTGCCCCCACCCCCTCGAGGGTGAAGGTGGGGGTCAAGATTAGTGCCATTAGATAGATTTTTAAAGAAATTTTTATACGTCTATTTTCAGATTTATAATCCGATGCGTAATTCTCGAGGTATTTCAGTCACAGAACTTTTCCCCACCCTGTATAATAAAAACTAATCGTAAAAATAAAAAGTACAACCTTCAAAATATAGTTTATTTATGTCAAACGCATCAAATTATTATGTGTTCTGCATGTTTTTCCTATTGAAAATTTAAACTTCACCCACATTCCAGCCCCCGGGGGTTGAGCTCAGGGGTTAAAATTGGTGTCATCGAAGGGGTTTTGAAAAAATATGTCATAAGTCTATTTTTATTTTTTCGATCCGATGTCTATTTCTTGAGATATTCCTATTTTTAACATTTTTTGTCCCATTTTATTTTTTACGATTACAGCGCCACCTGTAATCGAAATTACGTTTGTGATAGGTGAAATCGACATGAGTTTTTCTAGGGAATCCAAATCTGCAAAAGAAATAGGTGTTTTCTATTTAAAATTTCGAAGTTGCTTCCACCCCCGCCCTTGGGGGTGGAGATGGAGGGTCGAGATTAATGTCGTTGGATAGATTTTTAAAAAATATTTCATACGTCTATTTTCAGATTTTTGATCCGATGCGTACTTGTCGAGTTATTTCACCGTCCCAGAATTTTTCCCCCACCCTGTTTATAAAAAAAACTAATCTTAACAATAAAAAGTACAACCTTCAAAAAATAAATATTTAAAATCACGCGCATCAAATTATTTAGTGTTCTGCATTTTTTCCGTTAATTTTTATCGTAAAAGACATTAGTTATGTCATTACAATGATGTGCTTTAATTTAAAATAACTTTCTAAATGTTCCACTTATTATCGGTTCCCCAATTGACTCTACTGTCACTCTAGCGTTGACATAACTTTATATTTACTGCGGTGAACGTATTCGTTTAACATGAATAAATCATAATATATTTTGTCACCGCACATTTCTCAACGGGCAATTAATCTTTATCCAGTGTTCCGTCTATCTTTTTTTCCATTTTCATTTTTTTATATTGTTTTATGATTTGAGTTTATCCGTGTTTGGTGACATTTAGTTAAAAGTACAATACTCGGTCAGAGAGTTTTGGTAAAATTTACGACATTCGTTATTTCTGTTATGTAAATACGAGTATGAAATCAATCATTATTTTAAAAACATAACAAAAAAAAAGATCTAGTGCTCATGACGAAATGACTTTTTCACTCTCTTAGTACATCCGATAAAATTTTCACCTTGATTTTATCATGTGTATTAAAAAAGATGTTTTTAAAAATTTCATTTTCTACGTAACTTATTTGTTTGAATAAAATTAGTCGTGTCTTCAAAAAACTTTCATACGAAAAGCATAAACCTTGCTCAACTACATGTTTTTTGCTTTCTATTTGCAATACATGAATCGAGTTCTCAAATTCTTTTAATATTAGAATTTGATGGATGAAATTGACCAATATTTGAAAAGTATTTTAAAACGATGCGTACAGTCGGAATTTATAATGTTAGGCCTTGCATGTTTAATTTTGAGTGACCTTTTGAATTGTTCCATTTCTGACTGAAAGTCGTTTTTTATTTTGACAGAAAGCGTTTAATAACAATTGGATGGACTTACATTTTTTTTCTCTTATTATCATTCATTATAATTGCCGAGATGATATTCAACAAAAAGTTTGATAAATAACTTTTTTTTACATTTTTTCATTGATATACTTTTTTCATTCATTTTATTTATAACTGAAAAGGAAAACGCGAATTTTCGAATAAATTAACTGAAGCATATTTCAAGCTCATAAATAATTTTAAAAAAGTTAATTTGCATCATTTTAATGTATTTTAGTTATTAATCATTTTATATTTTATGATTCGGAGATGGTTAATTTATACTTAAAGAACAACATTGCAATCAGTCTTAAAAACAAAGTATTTTTTTCAAACTATAATCATAAGACATTAAATTTATTTTCAAATAATTAAAAATATTTATAAATACTTAAGTATTTACGTTGTTTTGCGGTAATTTAAATTAATCAATATTTTAATGCTGCAATATATATTACAGCAACTTAAAGTGTCCAGTCAATTTGTCTTGAGAAAAAAAACAAGGAATACATACATCATTTTTGTTTTTTTACTTTCAGACTTTATTATACAATAAATATTTTAAATAATAATTTTATAATCAGTGTTATTAATTTTTATAATAAAAACATTTTAATCTTTTTTTATGTATAAATTTAAAACAATACTTTCACTCATCAAAAGTTTGCTAAGACCACGATCAACAATAATTTATCAGCAAAATTATAGTAATTCATTTAAGATTAATGAAATTGCATTATAATCCATAGTCCTCTCGCGTGTTTTCAGTATAGGTGCATTGCACTTTGCATTTTAAGCAAAAGTGAAGAGCCGAAAATTACGATAATGAAATCGAACATTTGCCCTGCCAAAAGCAATTATGTTCACTTTGTTTGTATTTCAGGGTAATTGTACGTTATTTTTGCTTGACTTGGGCAACGATTACTTCCGTCAAATAATTCTTGAAGATGTATTCAGGTACCAGAGAAGAGAGAAGGAAGAAAGAGTCAATTAAAATCTAGTTCCTCCAATGCCACAGAGATTGTGAAACGAAATTTTGGGGGGAACCCAAACTTTGGTATAAAAGATTCGATTTGGGTCTGAGTCGATATACACTTCTCACTAAGTTCCAAACAGCAAACATGAACAAGTTTGTTCTTCTTGCGGTGGTGAGTACTTTAGTCCTACATACAATTTCATTTTTCACACAAATAACCAATCATCAAATTTAAAAAGAAATTTTAGTTATTCTAAAACTTCATTATTTGTTATTCATCAGTGTTTAATTAATTTAAACTATTTGGACAATAATGACAATAATTAGTTTGAAAATTGAATTGAATATTTCAATCAAATTTCTATCGGCATTATTATTAATAAGTCATTTCTTTTCAAATTATATTAATTATAAATTTTCAATCGGAATGATGATAGTTGTAAAATTTTATGTTTGACTAAATAATATGATTAATTATTTTTTCCGTAATAAAATTTGAGTGAAGGTTAATTTCATAAAAATTTTAAAAAATAATTTATGATTTGTCCTTTATTTGTATGTCAATTACTTTTTCTGCGATAAAATTCGGGCGATGGGCAATACTGATGTCAAAAAGAGAGCAATAATGGTATTTTACTTGACTAGTGGATATAGCAAAGGTTTCTCCCACCGAGTGAGAAGGACAGCACGAGAGAAGCGAGCGTTTGTTCATGCTCACGAGTGAGAAAGCCTCTGCTACGTTCAGTAGTTGAGTAAATGTCTTGTCCTTGAGAGAGTGGAAAAGTAATTACTTTTACCGCACGTGTAAGGAAAATAAAATATTTCGTCGAAAGTTAATTTACAATAATGATATCGTGTACTCTTTTGATTCGTAATTCTGTTTATTTGCATGTTTGAAACATCATATTAGCATATGTAAGGCTATACGCATTAACGTCGTCGGTCAAATAATCCACTAGCTTTTAGAAATTTTGCACGACTCGCTGGCTCACAAATATCGTTTCATTTTTGTAACACTGTAGCCTCTGAAATATCACAAGCGCATGAATGAATTGCACAATTTCGTTAGCTCGTAAATCGCGCTTGCCTACTTTTTCATACTCGCTCGCATATAAATCACTGTGTTAAACAAATCCACAAAATTCTTTTCAGTTTCTACGTGTTGTCTATTTTTCGTCTTTCAAACAAAACAAAGCACTATGCCGTGTTAAGCATTTAATTTTGACATTAAAAGCCTCGCTTTGCTTTGCACAACTTACTTGTATTTATCATCAAATTTCAAAGTTAATAAACCCTTGTTTTAATTTTATTTTTTTAACTCAAATCACTTGTCTTATTTTATTAATAAAGTAAACTTTGGTTTTGATCATAACCATTTCATTTAAACGGGACAATTTAAGTTTTATATACATACATACATACATACTTAAATTTTTTTAATCAGTTTTTATTTTCAAAGTAATTTGTGGATAATTACATTTTTAATTATTCCCAAACTGTATAATTATTATCGTTTCACGATAGTTTAGTTGGAATTATAATAATGAAATGCAATGTCTCTGACAGGTTTGCCTTTTGGGCTCGGCGACGGCTGACACGCGGTATAGAAGAGGAATTCTACCAGGGGACGCTCGTTATAACGCTGGTCATAATAGCAATAGTGGTTACAATTACTCACCTAGCTCTCATGCTGCTCTGGCCCCTTCCCAACCCAGTAGATCTTATTTGCAACCAGTTCAGGAAGTTAAACAAGTCCAAACCTTTGCGCGTCAAGTAAGTTTTGTAGATTCTAATTTATAGGTTTACTAATCACAAATTTTAATAATAAACTTTTGCTTCTCAGGAAATCCAGCCATCAAATGCTTATATCGCTCCTCAAAAAATTCAAACTTCGTACTTAGCGCCTGTTAAGGTAATTTTTTAGATTCAATTACATAAATTACTTTAATATGATATTTTATACTTTGGGTGGAAAAAAAAGAATCTCTAACGTGTCAAATAAAAATACATTTTAAATTAATAATAACATAAACTCAGAATATTTTGTTACTTTATTAGTAAAAAAAAACTATGAGTATATATAATATAAACAGTCGTTCCAAAAATTCTTATAAACATCTAATATCCATCAATTAAATAGTATAAAAAATTCTCGCTATGAAGATTTAGCTAAAACAATTTCCTTAAACGAATGTTGGAAAACACTAAAGAGTTACAAGTTTTTTGCAAATATTCAAAGATTTTCAGATAAGAAATTTAAAAATTTTATCAAAATTATGAAAAAAATCTGCAATAGTTTTCCAAATTTTACTTCACAGAAATTAAATTACTAATTTTGTTTAAATTTTTAATTATTTGCTGAATACCTCTAAAAATTAGAGTTTAGGAAATTATTTAAAATGTATAAAAATTTGCAATTTTGAAAAACTTTTTCCGAATAATTTAGAGAGACTTTCAGAGTTAAGACATTTTAGATAATTTATCAAAGTTTCTTCCGAGTTTCTTTTTCTTAGGGGAATACACCATAAAAGTATTTTAAACACAGTACGTTTGAAACAAAGTACGTTAGAAACTGCAAATATTCAAATATTATTTTAGACTGCCCCTGCCGTAAGCTATCAAGTTGAACAAGTTCGTTCCATCGAGCGACCATCCTATCAAGTGACCACTCGTCAAAATTACGCAGCTCCCCAGCAAGTTCCACACACAAGTTATGGAGTCCCAGTCGTGGTTCCCGCTCGACTTCCCCAAGCTACCGTACCAATCGCAGTGCCAATGCCGCACATGAGTTATGGAATTCCTCAACAGGCTTCTGTAGAACATTATCACCATCAACATCAAATAGCCCAGTCAGTGCCTGTCCAGTCTGTCCAACATGTCCAATCTGTCCAGCATGTCCAACCTGTCCAGCATGTCCAGCCACAACAAAGTTATGGGGTACCACAACAAGTACGTCATCACGAAGTACACTCTGTTTCTCCGCAACCAATTCAAGTGGTACTTTTTTAAAAAAAATTTCTATTAATCTTTTTCTCTTTAATTATCTTTTTTTAAATACCTTTATTTCCAATAATTTTTGTTTCTGAGGACTTTTTTGAAAACCCTTGATTCTATAGATCTATTTTTCTAATACATTTTTGGAATTACATAGTTTTTTAAATTATTGAACAAAGTCACTTTTCCAATGGATTATTTAAAGTATTATTATAACTTTTATTAATAGACCGTTTAATTTCGATAAATTTATAATAATTCGAAAGATATTTTTTTTTTTTAAGAAAACGATGAGATTTTGACTAAAAAATTATATTAGAACTTTTTAAGAAAAACCCTCTGTAAATAGGTTTTTGGAAGTCTTAACACTTATAAATTAAAATAAATTAGTTTTCTACAGACTTTGAAATTGAAGCTGGACAAAAATATTTGTTTATTGTGTTAAGAATAGATAGTTTAAAAACAATTATTAAAAAAATTATTTTTGCTTCGAAAAGTGGCTTTTTCCCACTGTTCACGATGAAAAAAAGAAAAAGTAACATTTAACATGAATAATATAATATTTTTCCACACTAACATAAAAAAGCCATTTCATAATTACTTATAAGACAAAAAATAGTGTATTTGATTTTAAAACAGAAACATCTATTGAAAAATTATTAGAAAAACAGTTAAGCAAAAAAAATTGATAGCAAAAATAGTAGTTAAAATGAATTTAAAAAGTATCATATAATAATTCAACAAATATTTTAGTCTCAACCAGTGCAACACCATTACGTTCAAGAACACCACCACATAGAAGAGTCTCTTCCAGAAGTTGCCCCGGCTCAAGTTTTTAGAGAAGTACATCACCAAGAAACTCATCACCATGAGGCTCCCGTTCAACAACACAACGGATATATTCCACCTGTAGAAAATACTGAAGTTGTAAGCGTGGATTCGCATACCAAATCTCAGGAATATAGTCCTGATGGCGGATATTTATACTAAGACCACCAATGAAGGAACACCTGATCGAGAAGTGTGGCACGCAACGTGCATTCAAATTTTCTTCTTACCTTTCTTTTTTAAAATAATATGCTTTGGAAATATTGAAAATGTCGACAAATTTATAAATAATTTTTACAATCACTTGAATCGTTGCAAATAGAAGAATTTTTTTCATTTTGTTATGTTTTTCTCTCTTTAAACTTTCACTATTATTTGCTAACGCACAGACTGAGTCGGTTTTATTGTACAATAGCGTATTTTTGAGAGATGTGTACACCTTCTTGTAGGATACTTTGTATAACACTTAGTGTAATTTTTTCTTATAAAATAAGAGCTCCAGTTTATAATAAGTACAAAGATACAGATGCATGGAGGATTGTTAAGTGAGAGTGAAACATTATTTAAATACATTTTTTTACAAAATGTAGAGTGTTTTGAATGTTTTCTCATTTTATCCAGTTATTTTCATCAATCAATAATTGATTCTTAGCGAGCTAAAATAGATTGTTTCACAAGGTATAATTTATTCCCAGAACATTAAACTTTCGAATTACACCAATATCAGCTATTTAAGAATTAATTAATTGAAATTATATACAATTTGCGAAGGACAGCTGCTGAGAAAAGATTATTCAATTATTTTGAATAAACATATAAGTGCTTATTATTCAACCAAATTTGTTTCAACATTGATATTTTTCAAGTTTACATATAATATTAATAGAATTGTACATTTATATAACAGCTTGTACGTGATATTTATACTGAAGCAAAGTTACTTTTATAGTAGTATATCGAATGATCGATATAAACTTGCCAATACTACTTTATAATCAATAAAATAAGTAACAACATGAGATAAAATGTGCTGCAACAATAATTAAATAAACGAGTATAAAGTTATTATTAAAAATGTGTAATTCGTGCAGCAATTTTTTCATGACATAATTTGTTATTCAATTTTAATTGTGCTTTAACATTTAATGACTAAAGTTTGATCATTACATAATGAGTTTCCATTTTTGGACAAAAGTCGAAAGATAGAAATGATCAAATTATCAATATTTATTTTGTTTGTCAATCCCTCTTATTAAGCTAAATTTAATGTTTTTTGGATGTAAATCATGTTTCAAGTACATAAAACATTAAATAGTGAAAATTTAATGAATTTGTACAATAATATGTAGTAATTAATGTACATATTCTTAATGTTCCGATTGAGATTTCGTAAACATTTTGGACTTTATTATTTGCAATTTATTAAATTTTACTTGTTTTAGTCTTAATGCCATTTTTAATTTATTTAAATAATTTTATTTCACTATCATTCATCTAGCAGAAGAAACAAAAATTGAATATATCAAGGTCTGCAGAAGCAGGTTGACGAGCTTAGATCAATTTTAAAATTAAAATTAAAAATGATTGGTAATTATTCGGAAATAGGGCACACACAAGAAAAATCGCGTTGTTAAATTAGATGTATTGAGGCATTTATAGTTAATACAAGTGAAAATATAGTGATAACAACTGAAATATCAGTTAACATGTCTCTAGTAAAACGAGTCATACATTGACAATATATTGTTAATATATTGTCAATATATGATTCTGAAATTAATATATGATTTATATATAGACAATATATGACTCGTTTTACTAGGGGACTATATTTACGTTAATTATATTTTCTAGTCAGTTTTAAGATCAACTCAATTTTTGTAAAAGAACTGACTGAAAAAATAATTTGTATTCGTAATCAAAATAATTGAAAAACTTATTAAAAATTTTCATTTATGTGATAGTTTAAAACTAGATATAAATCATTCTTTATAATGGATTTAAAATCATGAATAATAATAACTAATGAATTTTAATATACTGAAGATTCATTCATTAAATTGAATAATATTTTTATTGTTTGATTTAACATCTATATATTTACGGTTACGTATCGAACACCAATTTTGCTTCCATAACCTTTAAATACAGGTCGTATAACTAAACACGTTATTGAATTTCACGCAAAAAGTTTAAAATTTAACTATATGTTGTTTGCAACCAGATTAAACAACTTGTCGTTGAATTTCGCAGCAATTAGCTTAAAGTGTATATAATTTATTATTTGTAACATTTATTATATTACATTACTCGACAAGTGGGAGAAATTGGTGATTCCACGCGAGTGTGAAATACACATTCGCGTAAGATCGCCAATTTCTCTCATTAATTAAGTATAGTGTTTCTTTATCTAATGAGAATTGGAAGAGTGCCTTCTTTTCCCACTGTTTTTCGGTGGTGCACTTTTAAGGTTAAGCATTGAAATTCCCATATACGGAATCAAGCATTTTCCCACCGTAAACAGTGGGAAAAAGCCTCTTTTCCAATAAAGTTAGATAAAAAATATTTCCATTTTGCTAAAATTTATAAAAAAAAAAAATGAAAATTAAGACTTCAAGCAAAAACTACTTTATTATTCAGTCAAAACTACATGCTCAAAATACTGCAACACATTCTTTCGCTGTTCTGCCAAAACTGCTGGTAATGTTCTACCACTATGGCTGAATTCAAACGGCATTCTTGATTCAGCCAAAATTGCAGGGCAATTTAGTTATTCTTGCTGGATTTTTGTCTGAGTGTACCTTAATTCCGAATATATACCAAATGATTAAATGAAACAATGACATAACATTTAATAATGATGCTTGCTGACGCTGAATCTTTCCTGGAGTTTAGACGTCTCCTCCTTCTCTTATTTGTATATTCCATATATTGGAGACAAGGAAAAGACGTGGATCTGAAATAATGAAGTGCTACCTCTGGAGGTTAATTATGGAGAAATAAAATTTCGGACTTCTCACAATCTTAATGAAAAGAACGAAGAAAGTTGAAGTTTCTGAATAGCAATTATATTATTAATAAAATAAAAACAGGTCTTGTTGATTGATTATCGAAATTTAAAAAAAAAGAAAAGAAAAAAAAGATGAAGAGTAAATGAACAAAAGAAATGAATTAATAGCAGTGTGTATCAAAAATCTAACTGAAGAGAGCGCTCGTTTCTAGTTTTTTTTAACCGATTCCCGAAGATGCCAAGGCGGCATTGAAATGAACAACTGATCGGCGTGCCAATAGACCAATAGGCTGTATATTTGGTATTTCTTTCTAATAGAAAAGAACATATTTTCCGATTTTATTATTGATCACACACACTAGCAGAGAACTTTTACTTACACGTCGTTTTCATCCGTTTGACCGGGAATGGGTTAATTAAAAATAGATAGAATTTTTTGTACCTACACAGTTTTACCAAATAAAACACTCTTTCTGTGGATTCATGTAAGAATTTGGTTTGCAATGCCAAATCTTATTAAATTCCTTGGAATTTCTTAATACTCCTAATACACGAAACTCATTTGGAGCATGCATATTTGTTGACATAACTTCATAGTATTGTTTATCATATGTACCGCAAAATGTCTGAAAATAATATAAGTTAAATCATTAAATCAAGTAAACTTAAGATGTTAATTTCATTTTTTTAATAAATTTAGACAAATATTTATGTTATTGTATATTGAAATTCGCAAGCACACTTACTTCAAAAAAACTTATATAAAATAAGAGAATTCAGTAAATCCTGGTAATAAAAGTTCTGGTCGCCCTTTTTTTTTGTTCCAAGCTTTGTAAGCATTAAATGCCGCTATTATTCCACAATTATCCGCAAAATTTTCATCAAGAGAAAAATTTGCGTTTAAAGTTTGGTTGAGCTAAAATAAATATTATATGCAAATTTTTTATTTCTTTTTACTGTAAAAGAAATTTCCTTTTATGACAAAAGGAAATTTTATGTATGAAAATAAACGATTTTGCTGAATTATATTTTTTGGTATACCGAAAAAATAACAAATTAAAACTAACAAATAAACAAAATAACAGTTGGACAAAATAATTTTTTTTGAAATTTTAATCAAAATAATAGAAAATCATTTTAATTCACAATAAGTCAAACCAATATGGTTTTAATATTTGAATTTGAAAAAAATTCAAAGTCAAAACTATAGCTATTTCTCGTTATTATATGTTATATTTCTACTATTAGAATACGAAAATAATACTTCCCAGGCAGTAAAATATTGTTGGCACGATGTCGGTCAACATCGGATGACATTTCCAGGCAATTTCGAGCCAATGTCAGACCAATGTCGGAGTGTAAAACATAGTCGACATCGAAAGACAACATTGCTTCTGCAGAGCCAGCCGATATTGTTCTAATGTTAACTTTTTAAAGCTTGTTAAATTTCGCAAAATTATACAAGCTTTAAAAATATTTTATCGAACATAATCAGCAATTGCTTAAAAGATGTTGGTCGGCATATAAATATGCCTGTTTGTTTTATTCAAAAATCACTAATTTTACTAAAAGAATAAGCTAGTAATTTCGTACTGACAAATATTTGTCTAATAAACTTTTTTCGTAATTTATTGGTAAAAAATTAAAATTTCGTAGATATTACGGATTCCAATTCCTTTTTTCGTCAGTAATATTATTTATTAAAATTAGTGATTTTCGAGTAAACAAACAGGCATATTTTTATGTCGGCCATCATTTTTTAAGCAATTGCTGATTATGTTCGATAAAATATTTTTAAAGCTTGTATAATTCTACGAAATTTAAAAAAAATTGAAAGCTTTTTCGATAATTTTTAAGAAAGATATGGTTGTTTGAAATTACCACTCTGAAAAACGCATTTTTATGTTTTTTTATGTTACAACCTCTAGAATCAAGCAAAGTACATTTTTAACTAGAAACACTTTAAAACCCGAAATTTTAAGCTTTCAAACAAAAAAATTATTAATAATTATCTGCATCAATGCCAAATCTATTTTAGTTATTTAAACTGTGTTAGATAACAAATGTTGAACGTGTGCAAAGTTTCCCAAACTTTCTGGCGGTAGTGTATACGAAAGAATTGACAGAAATGGATGAAACATTAAGAGTGTATAAATTTAATTACTGCCAATTTTGATGTGAAAAATATTTAAAATAAGGGGTGGTTTTTAGGGGTAGTAAAATTTGTTAGTTTAGTAAAATTTGTTAGTTTTGTTAGTTTGTTAGAGAATGATATTTTTTTGAAAAAAACAATTGAATATATCTTTAAAAAACTACTTCTAAAGTTAAATATTTTTAGCGACGAATGTTTTAAGTTAAGGGTTGTTATTAAGGGTGGAAAAAATAAGTACTTATACAGCATTTTTTGTTTATTATAATATAATAATAATGCTCAAGTTTTTTGTGTTATGAATTTTGGTATCTATAAAAAAGGTAAAAATATATCTGTAAATTTTTTGCCGTGTCGATTTTGAACATTTTAGATTAACAATAATTTTAACAAACAAATTAATTTATTTTCAATTTAATCTAATAAAATCGCTTAAAAATTGAAAATTAAAAAATATAATATTGTATCAATAAGTTAATAAAAATGGCAACATGATCAATTTAACGTCGGCCCAACTTCAATCTACGATATTGTCAGCCAGCGTTGGTCCAATATGGTTTCAAGATATACAAACGATGCTTGATTTCAATACTATCCGAAAACATTGGCTCGACATTGGATTAATGTTGTCTATCAACAACGTCTAACGACATTGGCGTGACATAGGCTACATAATCAATTCGACATCAGCTCAACCTTAGACAACAACATGGGCTGCCAAGATTGGCATAACTTCGTCTCGATTTTAAATGTCAGCTAATATTTGGTAATTTCTGCCAAAGGAAAGAACATTTCATTTTTCGTATTCAAATTCACAATATATATTTTCTTTGAATTACTTGAGGAATGTAGTATTCACTATAATGTTGAGTAAAGGATGCTAATTTGTCATGTAACTGTTTATAATACTCATCCATCAATTTTTTTCTTACATCATTGTTATTTATAAAACTACCCGTATAACTATATGATTTTCCAATGGAATCAAATGTGTGGCTAATCTCTCGACCAATTATATAGCCAATTCTTCCAAAATTTATTGACCTATTTAAAATATAAATACTGTTATTAAATTTTAAGTAATCAAATGGGCACATAGTAGACTAGAATGAACAAAAAATTGCGCATCGATTATTAAAAGTGATAATAATATGAAAAATTCACTTTTACTAGGTTTTGCGGTCAGTGATTAGGGTTTTAACGTCAAAATTAAATTTCGACAGTTGAAAGTTGCTCTTTGAGGTGACAAGAAGATTTATTATTTATTCCCTTAATAAATCATTTTTACTTATTTAGTTTTTAAGGTCACTGATTATGAATTTTATATTTATTTGAGTTTTCACTGTTGAAAAAAATGTTATTCATTGCAATTTGTCGTGAGAAAATTAAGTTAAGCAATATCGTAATTGATCTTTAAAAATGTATTTTAAGCTAAACACTTAATAATCAATTTTGGAATAGTCTGATGGACAATTATCAAACCTTAAAACTTAATTATGAGATGAAGTTGGTAACTAAAAGGATTAAAAGACATACAAAAAGACTCAATTTTTTTAGAAAACTGTTTGAAGTAGTTTTCGTAGCTAAAATGACAGCTGTTATAAATTTTCGTGGCTCGACATCACTTTTCTTGCTCCTGTGGTTACTATTACGTAGTGATAGTCTAAATTCTTAAGTGTAGGAGTTGGCGGGGAATGGTAAATTCTTCCAGAATGAAAAGTCATTAATATTAAGAAAAGTAATTTGCATTTGTCCTCCTACTTTAACAGACTTAGAACTGCCTATATTTTTCTAGTAAGGTGATGTATAACTCGTGTTATCTGTCCCTCTGACACAAAAACAGTTTTTATGTTATATTATCGTGTATTGTTTACATTATACATATCTAATCACTAAGAAATCATAATATAAATATCAATTCACTAATAAATTTATTGTTTTTCTAAATAAACATTAAATAACAAATATATTAAACTGCAATATCTGCATTCAATTCATTCTTTCGATTTATATTTTTACTTACATTTTCTACATGTTATCTGTGTGTACGTCCTAATTTATTATAATTTATTATTGTATTGTGTGTAACATAATGGATGTCATAGAAATGCTGAGTGAAAAACCAAAACCATTATTACTTGTGAATGATTATAAATATTATTTGTATTGCACATCTAAATCAAATATAGAAATATGGAGATTTGTTCATAAATCATGTTCTTCTAAATTTAAGCGTGCCAATAGTTATAAATGATTCAATAGCTAATTTAGAACATGATCACGATCCTGAAAAACATTTAAATTGGCAAATAGTCATGAACAATTTGAAAAAAATACTTAAAGAGTCGGAAAAAAGTCGATTTCATAGACCTTCGAAATTAGTTAGGAGCGCAGTAAGAAATTGCGATAATGAAAAGAAGTTAGATTTAACTGATATTTCTCATATTAAGAGAAATATTTATAACACAAAACGGCCCTATCTTCCGGTCTTAATGATGATATTTATTTAGATTAGGGCTATTAATATTACTTTTTAACAAACTAACAAAAAAACGAAAAAATGTTAAGTGCTTTACGTTGTTTTTGCATTCATGTCTTCATTGGTAACAAAATTAAATGTTTAGATTTTGATAATTTTGAACAGATTTCTGCTTCTGGCAAATGTTGAGAACAATGCAGAATCACATCTGATATTTTAAATCAGATTATTTTGACATCAATGGATTTTTAAAAATAATTCCTATAAAGCAAACATTTATAATAGTTCTTAAACGTTATGTTAAAAGATTAATTGAACAATAATTTTTTAAGTGTTTTTAGTATGTTTAAATAAATTATCAACAATTGTACTTGGTAGAGTGAAATTGGCCATGCCTCATAAATACAAATCTAATTTTTTTTTCTTATTATGTAAGCAAATTTTTAAACTGTGGCTCTATTTCACGATTGAATTTATCTCTAAACTAAAAAAACAATTATAAAGAAATGGTTACAATTATTTATCTATCTTTTATAACTAAAACTTCAGACTCATATCACTGACATGTTTATACCACCCCGGAACCGCTTATCGCATTACTTTCAGGGTGACTTGTCCAAACTGCGCAACACACATGTTAATAAAATGTAAGACATTATCAACATCGAAACTGAAGTTAAATAAATATGACAAAATAAATTTAAGGACGTCACTTACACAGAACTATAGTCCAATGGTACGACAATCGACTTTTTTTTTAACAAAATACTTTGTGGACAAAAGTCGATACAGATAACTAATTCGCCACCTCTCTCCACGTTTGACAGTCTAAAAAGGTGTGTTCAGCGTCATCTACTATACCTATACAGTACATGCACTCCAGACTTTCTGTTTTGCCTATGCGATGCAAGTACTCCAGAAATAACTCGTGCCCAGAGAGAAACTAAGTTATATAATAGTCCATTTCCCCGTGTTTCTGAAGAAGCCAGGGTTTTAACTGATATTACTCCTGCTATGATCAGAACTGCCGATCCAGATACTGTCCAGTACGAGCACGCAACCCGTAATGCGGTTCTTCTTTATACGGCTGCCATGTCACGCCTGTAACACTTTCTCTTCAGAGCATCAGGCCAGATCTCCGCTCCATTAAGTATGATAGAGTGTACAGTCGACATCAGCAGCTTACGTTTGTTCTGTCTCGCGCCGGAAGTGTTTGACATTAGTTCACTCAAACCCGTCGTCACGCGCGCTGCTTCATCAGAGGCAGCTTTGATATGCTAAAAAATGCTAACTTGGTGTCAAGCATTACTCCCAGATCTCACTGCCTCTTTTGTCATAATTTGTTCGCCCAGCACAAAACATGGTCTAGTCAATAGGACGAATTTGGTCTTTTGAGTGACAAGCTATAGGCCGTTGTTTTTCAGCTAGCCACTCACTCGTCACATCACTTGATTTAATTTTCACTGTGTAGCCTCTGTTGTTCGAGCTGCAATTGTTGCAATAATGGCATCTGCACGTGCTACGAGAAATGCAGATGCTATTATATCTTTTGGAATTTTTAGCTCGAGAATCCCGTTGTACATCACGTTTCTAAGATCAGGTCCTAGATTGGAGCCATGTTCTGCTCTCAGTAACAGGCCTTTGTCTGGGCCCGTCCGTGATGTTATATTGTAGGCTTCTCTCGTTCAGGTAGTCTCTCAGCATATCAGCATACACCGGAACGCTCTACCGATGTTCCTGGGAACTGAGAACATCGGCACACCTGAGCAAATTAAAAGCGTTTTTGACATTTGGTGTCACCTGTACAACATAGCTTCTTGAGTGATGACTTCCGGTTTGTGCAATCATTGCGCTTCATGTCACTCCACCGACGTTGACCCAGACGAAGCCTGAGTCCGCCCTAGATAGAATGCCAGAAGTAGAAGAAGTTTTTGGCTTGGCAGCCATATTGCTGCCGTCTCTAGATGGTCTTTATATCACTTTCTACTGTTATAGTTCCAATATTGTTCGCTAAGGATTGCGATGTCTATTTCTTTTTCGGTGACTATTTGCCCCAATATAACATTTTGTTAGAAGGCTAATTCTTTTAATTTTATTCAACGATTTTTAACCGTAAACATAATTATTTTTTATTTGATCTAGTAATTAAATCAATTTTTATAATAAATTACTGCAAAATGTTTATTTACATTTAAATTTAATTTTTTCAAATGAAGTTCTAATCTATTTGTTTTAACGAAGCCTTGTAAGACTTTATGTGAGTTTATAAACTTGCATTAGATTTTGTTTATTCAAGTCTTATGTTACTCATATATTGTAAAATTATTATAAATCGGCACCAAGTGTACAGAAGGTGACTGAATACTTATTTATTTGACTTTTGAGTTGTATTTTCGTATGTTTGTTAAAAACAATATTATAGTTGTTTTGGTATGTTATAAAAATCATTATAAAGCTCATTTCAATAAAAAAAACATTTTTTATGTTGAATACGCTAAATATTATTTATATTATATCTTTAGTTTTAATTATTTTGCAAACATGATGATTTATGGCTTTTAAATTATTATTTCTTAAGATTATGTATTGTGGCCAATCTCACCCCAATTTGAGAATTTTCAAAGTGATTCAAATTGAATTTTATGTTATAAATGGATTAATATCCAATTTTTATTTTAATTATGAAAAAAATTGTATTATTTAATTCTGAAACTGCATGAACATGTAAGATTCTTGAAACGTTAATAAGGATGTATAATTATTTTTTGAAAATATATGTCAAAATGTTCAATAATTGGCTATATATACAATATATATATATAAGAGACAATAATTTTACTCCGTTCACGGTAATTATTTTTGAGAACTCACATATTTGGTTACGTCGTGGAGAATAAACAGCTTTTACAGTTAAAGGACTAATTGATGGCTATCTAGAAATTTAATTGGTTACACTGGCTTAGATTCAATGCATATTTTTGATTACGTAAGTAACTGATTGTTATAAAACTATCTGTTGTATGTAAGGTATGATGAGAAAATTTCAGTATGTGCGTGAAGTTTATTCTAAAATCATTTATTTTTATTGGTCCCATTATTGACAGTGTAAGATATATTAGAGAAGAAAGGAGACTCAAACAGTACTCAATCAGTTAGTAATATTAGTTAAAGTTTTATAAAACAAAAAATTGAATTGAATCTTTTTAACCCTTCCCCCCTGAAAGATTTTTCAGACTCATTTAAATACATGTAATTTTTGCATAATATGAAATATCTTATTAGTCATAGCAAAAGGGTTAAAATGTAAGATCTCATAAAAAAATGAGAATCTTTTATTTAGTTATTGAATCTTAAATAACAAATTATTACGGCATTAATAGATATTTACAAACGTACGATAATTGTTTATAATCATTCTTATTTTTTAAAGAGATTAATTTTTCATGAAGTCAAAACTTTTGATTCGGATCCAATTTATCAAAAAATTATCTTTAACTAGTGTAATCTAAATAGACAAAATTAAAATTTATATAGAAATTAGAAAATCAATTTTATTATTAATCATGAAAATCCTTACATTTTTGTAGTACTTTAAGATAACACTGTCATATTTGATCCATTTGGGATAACCAATACACGGTTTTATATTTTCAATTTTAAACATCAATACATTGGAAACAGATTGATCTAACCATTTGGCGTTAAATATCAATTTTTCGTATGCATCTTTAAAGTATATGATAAATTCTTCAACATTTTGCATAAGTTCTTCAACATTGCTGTCATGATCGATAAACAATCGTGTTGCGGCGAACGCTAGAAATATACAAATTTTATATATTATAAGTGATTTTTGTCAGCCCGAGTAAAAATGAATTAATCAAACCTTAATAAGAGTATGATCTAAAATTTATATTTTTCTACCACGCATTTTAATTTTAATTATTTTTATTTTTGATCTTTTAGGTAATCTTTTATTACTGTTTACATTTTCATTCATCATCATTTTATATAAACAAATGTTTCACTACAATTTTATGAAAATATCAAAAATAATATTATTTTACTTCAAACCCATTCGTGCGAATCCGGGTTCCAGACCTGGCCACTGGCGACTGCTGGGAGCTTTTCCCGGGTTTTTTTTGTGTTTTGTAACGGGCACACAAAATGCTATGTTACAACTTTTTAATTTCAATTTATGATATTTTTTCATTCACAATTTTATGTAAACACATATTTCACTACAATTTTGTAAAATTTCATGTTAATGTTAACTTACTGATGAGTTTAAATGCAATCACAAAATGAAACGCCATAAAATCTATTTTGATAATTTTTCCCAATACAAATTTCTGACTTAGAAAAGTAATTTTTCTCAATTAACATAAACATAGATTTTCATAAAATTGCAGTGAAACATGTGTTTAGATAAAATGACGAATGAAAATGTAAATAGTAATGAAAGACCACTATTAAGATTTTAAAATAAAAATAATTTGATCTTAAATTTTAATCAAAATTGAGTTGAAATTGAATCAAGTAATCGAAATATTCAGATCAAAATTTAATAAACAAAATTCGGGGTTTTGTATGACAAAATGTCTAACTTCAAATCGCCATAACTTTGCTAATTTTTCGGATAAATGTAAATTGTTATAAACAAATTGTAATTATGAAGAGGAATAAAAAATTGAAACTGTTTGCTGGATCTCCCATTGCATTATACGTAAAAAAATAAGGTAGTGGACCTAGTTGATGGCCAATGTAATAATAAAAAATAATTTTCAAAATATATATTTGTTTGCATGGATTTTTAGCTTTATTCACTAAGTTAACATAAAAAATAACTCATGAATTTTTAAAGTGGCCATTTACTGGATCCATTACCCAGCTAAAATTTTCGAAAACTACTGACGTATAAGTTTTTGTACTTCTAAGCTGCAATAAGGAGTACTATTATCTGAAGTTGTTATGTGTGGCATAAAATTCTGTAAATCATTTTGCATGCCCTCAAAAATAATCTTTTTCATATTAAATAAAACTTTCCAACATGCAAATAATTCTGAAAATCATAAAATATTAAGCTTTAGTAAGTAAATACTAATTTTCGTTTTTGGTAAAATACTTTTCTCTGACCTAAAATATCATTATCTATTTCATCGCATAGTACAGACAACGCTTTTATTTTATCAAAATTATGAATATGTATTTGGGTATTTTCCGATTTATTTTTATCTACAATTTTATCTAAGAGAGTTGAGTAAAAATCCACCCAAATACGAGGAAGCTTTTCCTAAAATGAAAATTTAATATTTAATTTCACATTTAAGTTAAAAATTGTTAAATTAAATTTCATCTCATCCCTCACTAAATTAATTGTTATATTTTTGTTGTTAAACCACTGTTGTCGATACACATCTATTTCACTTTGAATTGTAAAAACATTCAATAATCTTTTATTTTTATTATTATTAGGGATGATACGTTTTACAAGCTCCTAAGATAAGATAAAAAATTGTTCTAATAAGCTTTAAAGATAACAATTGAAAACATTATTTACATACTTTATCAAAATTGATCAGTAAATCAAAAAGTGTTTTTAATTTAATTTTCCAATTCTCTTCGTCTGAAACGTTATAATGACCAGATGAGTACGTTCCACTAGAAATAACTTCAAGTAAGACTTTTATTAATATATCTGATAATTTTTGAAGTCCTAATTCTTCGCTATTTAAACAATCTCCATAAGTTATGTTTTTCAATTTTTCTAGAAGTTCTTCAACTTCATTAATTTCATTTTTATTTTTGAAACTTTTGATTGTCATAACAATAGTATTGTACTCCGTATTATACAAATAATTATCAATAGAAGTTTCGAAAAAAACATTTACATCTGATTTACGTTTTAAGTTTGCTATTTTTTGAAATAAACTTTTTCATCATCAATCGAATATAATAATTTTGGTAACATCTTCAAATCTTTTAATATTGCATGATAATATTGAGATTTTAAGATTTTCTTTTCTAGAAACATATTAGAAAAAAAATCATGTTATACATTAGTTTAGAGATAGGATACAGTTAATTTTATTTCGATTATATCTAATACACAATATGATGTTTGACGCTTGGCTTCACAACCCTTTTCAAATGAATAAAAGTTCAAGGGGAAAGGGTATGATTAAAAAATTAACCCTATAAAGAAATTAACGTGAATGGCTGAATATTTGTAGCATATATTATTTTGGTTTATGAAATTCACATTCAAAATTTCAGGCTCTTCTGATGGGACTATAGGAAGTAATCTAACGGGTCTTCCTTAGATTATGAAGAATTTTGACAAATTAAAATGTAATTTTGTTCCAAATAATTTTCTGAGTACACTATCAAATTTTTGGGAAGATACGATGAAATTTAACAGAGTAGTTAGCAGTGAAAGTTTCGGTTTCTAAAGAAAAGAAGAAAAAAATCTAAAAAAACATATTATGTAAGAAAAAAGTTGCCCGATAACTTGAAAAGTCTTAAAATACTATAATTTTGTCTACTGAAACAATTTTTAATGTTTCATGACCTGATAATTATAATTTAAAGAGGCCCCTTTCTATTTACAAAATAATTAATCAAATTGATTATAATTTTTTTGGAAATAGTGTTCTGAACTGTTCAGTTTCATTTTTTTGATGGTACGGTTGAATTTGACAACGTAGAAAACAATTTAAGTACCTTAAATAAAAAAAAATTGATGTAATAAAAACATATAATTTTAAACTTTTCTTACACCAATTTTTTTTTTTTATTAAGGGACTCCAGTTGTTCTCTACGTTGTCAAATCCAACCGTGCTATCACATAAATAAAGCTGAACACTACTTTGAACAAAATTATTATTAATTTATTTCATTATCTAGTTAATTGAAAGAAACGCCTTTGTATTCTATAATTTTTAATTTTTAGGCCATCAAACCTTAAGAACTGTTTTAGCGGACAAATTATTTTATTTTAACAATTTTCAAGGTATAGAACAACTTATTTCTTGTATAATATGTATTTTTATAATTTCCTTTTATTCTGATTTTACTTTTTCTTTAAAAAACTACACTTCTACTGCTTTCTAATCGGTCAAATTTTTTCGTAACTTCACAAAAATTTGACAGTGTACTAGGAAAATTATTCGGAACAAAATTACGCACTTAGTATATAACAATCGAAAGAAACTGAAATTTTCAAGATGAATTTCACATGCCAAAATAATGTATACAAAAAATGTAAGTCATCGACGTCAATTATTTGATAGAATTGATTTTGTACTCATAACCCCTCCCCCTTCTCCTTAAAAATTCACTGCAAATAAAATTTCACATTACATTCTATAAGATTACATATAAATTTACATAAATGTACAAGAAAAATGAATTGTTACTGATTACAACAAATTCATAAAAAAAAAGATTATCTATTAAGAATTATGTTTTTGTTTATTTAAAGAATGGAGTATCACACTCTATATACAAGAAAATTTTATAAATACAGTTTTTCTAAAATGATTGCGAAGCCAAGCAAATGCAATTACCTAGCGCATGTCCTTTTTTAAACTAGACACAAAACGCATGTCTTAAGTATTGCAAAACTGCAGTTTAAAACAGAATGCCCTGTATGATGTATTAGTTAAATGAGACTTTTTTGACTTCATTTTTTTATAATGCTTCATGAAAAACATCAACTAAACTAATTTAACCAAAAAAAAATAAAAACAAAATGAATTTAATATGCAGCTTTCATACAAAAAATTTGCATTTTATAGAGATAGTATTACACTGTTCGATATTATGCTTGTATCTTTCATCTCTAAAATATTTCTCAATTTTATGTTGATTTGTTCTGTTTTTATATCAAACCATGTATTGCTGGATAGTTTTTTTGTTGGATTCGCCGTCGACCACTTCCCACAAACATACCTAGAAAAAATGTATTTAATCTTAAAAAATATTGAATGCAAACTTTTTTTAATATTAATTCATTGAATTTCTTATGCCATACTTTTATTTTCGGATTTTTAAACCTTGAATTTAATAGTTCTTGAAAAAATACATACGTATGCTATGAAATATGCATTGTTATTTTTCATGAACTGCAACATAACTGAGAATCGAACACGAGGCTTCAAGGTGGGCACACTAAACCACACAGAACTAACTAATTGAAGTAATTGAGAAGAGTGTGAAGGAGATACATGTAAAACTTTAAAATTATATTCATCAATATTTTTTGATATTTTTATTGTATAATCCATTACCTGCCGAACTTTAAAAAAACTTTTTTTTTAGCAAAACTTCTTTAACAGATACTTTTTTATAATAAAATGTAAAGAAAAACATATAAACAATAAAGACAAAAATTTTGTTTTTTTTAAATATTCTGAACTAACAAAATTTACCATCTTCATAAATAATTGAAATCATTACGTACTGTTTATTGTAGTTGAAAACTGCAAAAATCATTTTTCGAAAAGTTGCGTATTAGGCTGTCCGCTATTTTGCGACAGTAAGAATTTTTCTGGTCGCACTCCAAGAAAGTTGTTAGTTTCAGAAAGAAATGAAATTTTTTCAGATGAATTAACACGTGCCGCAGAGAGATCATAGTTTAAGTGGGATTGAACATGATATGTGGTAGTATTATTAATAAAAATTGTGTAACTCAACAAATATCAGATAAAAATATCTTTAACTTTGGTTTTATATGTTTTTAAAATTTGTTGTATAAAAAACTGCTAAATTTGAATTTGATATCAACATTAACATTTGAGTAACCCAAACGAAAAAAATGTCATAAAAAATTGATCAAAATTTGATGTTAATTTGATTAAAATAAATCTTATTTTTTTACAAATTGAGATTTCGATCAAAATTTGATAAAAAAATAATTATATTTGATATAATTCTGCACTGAGAAAACAACATATTATAATTTAATGGATGGTTATTTATTATTTTCTCCGCACGTGTCCAGACTTAATCTAAAGTAGAAT
This sequence comes from Idris sp. 1 HC-2018, assembly GCA_022817325.1. Lineage (NCBI taxonomy): Eukaryota > Metazoa > Arthropoda > Insecta > Hymenoptera > Scelionidae > Idris > Idris sp. 1 HC-2018. The sequence continues at coordinate 2,083 of JABFPM010000478.1, read as the reverse complement.
TAATCTAAAAATAATGAAGAAAATAAAATCTACCAAACCGGAAAATTGAACGGGGAATGTCTAATGATGTTTTTTATAAACTCATTAAGAGGATGTAAAAGTTTTACGTTCACGGAATTAGGGACTTTTTGAATAAAATTATCAATTTTGTGAATTAAATAAAGATCGTATATTCATTCGAATCTTCAATATTAGGAGAATAATTTCGTTCAGAAGAAAGTCTTGTTAAAAAAGAATTTTCGTCGTATTTAGGGACCGCGTTTTATTTGTAACGTCAAAAACGCGGTCTCTATTTTTGCGCGTATTTCTTTACAAAAACTAATTTTCAATAGCTTATATGACTCTTTGTGAGTGAGAAAATCAAATGATTTAATATGGATTAATACTTTTCAGTATTAACAATAATAATTTAAAAACTGCAATGTCGGTAATGTCGGTATTTGACATCCTCTTAAGTCCTGAACGAATGGATTTTCATGACATTTTTCAGTGCCAATTTCCACAATAATAAGCCTTAAAAAATTTAAACTAATCATTTCTGAAAAAAAATTTATCGAAGTTTTAGAATATGTTAACAGAATTTTCGAATTCAAAGACACTTGAAACATAAGTATGCAAATTTCCAAATATTTAGGTCGATAACATTTGAAAATGTGACAAAAGGAATTCGAACTTTCCTAAAATAACGGACAGCCTATTCTCTACGGCACGGATTATTTCATCTGAAATATTTTTGTGAAATATGTTGAGTGAGTTCATAAAATATATTACTTTTTTATCTTAGTTATTAATTAAATTGAAAAGTATTCATTAAAAATTCGATAGTAAAGCGTAGAAATAATATGAAAATACTTATCATAAATGCTTTTTCACCACACTTGCCTAGAAAGTAACGTTTTTTTCCCGCAAAAGTGAGACGAAAGTGAGTCTTTCTGTCACACTTTTTATACACACATTTTTTCATAATGCAGACAAAAAATGTAGCAGAAAGTATCACTTTCGTCTTACTATTGCGGAAAAAACGCTACGTTCTACGGACTTGTGGCGAAAAAATGTATATGGAACAGAGGACAAAAATGGGCATTTCAAGTTTTAGGAGACACCCGTTTTAGTCCCTAGTTGCATAATATACCATGTTCAATTGAAACGGAGAACATTATAAAAAAATAACCATTTTTCGTTTACAAAAAAATAATCGATGACTAAAGTTTCCTTGAAAAGAACATAGATTGGGTTTTTCGAGCCCATTCACATAACGTAGTACTCTGTGCTGCATATATTACTCATTATTTTACAATTTTATTTAATTATATTCAGTACTGTAAAAAACCATATTTCTTTATTTAACATCAAAAGTAGAAAAAAACAGGTAATTTCAAGGGAACTGAGGAAGAACCAGATAACTTCATTTTTTATTTCTTTAAAATGTTTCTTATATGCCAATTTATTTAAATGACATTGCTAATAATTCCTTTTATCAATGTGTATTCATTGCGCAACATCAAAAAACTGCATTGTGTTCCATTGTTTATACATTCCAAGTGAGTTTGTAAATATTTTGGCCGAATGACGAGATTTTGATCATCATCATTACCAAATCTCAAGTTAAATCCCATTTAAACTCTAACTTCTTTTAGGCATGGGTTAATTCATTTGAAAAATCTGAAAAAATTCCACAATTTTTTTTTTTTCACATACATAAAAACTTTGAAGGGGTCTGAATAAAAAATTCGAACTTTTAGAAATAACGGACACTTTAATATAATTATATTAATTTTAGAGAAATGAAATTAATACATTTCTCTAAAATTAATTAAAATAGTGAATTTTCAATTCGAAAAAATGCACGTTTTGATCATAGAAATGTCATGTAGAATTTCCTGAACTAAATAAAGAAAAATAAAATTAATTTTCGGTTAAAACTGGCCAAAATACAATATAGAAATTCCACGTGGAATTTCCACATAGATTGACATGTCTAATTGAAACAAAAAAGTATAGTTTTTAAATTAACCTGTTTGACATATCAAGTCATTCAATATAAGAATCATTGCATATTTACTACAAAAATTAATAATTTACA
>JABFPM010000477.1:0-28380 GCA_022817325.1 Idris sp. 1 HC-2018 | reverse complement strand
CTTTAAATAATTAATACAACCCATGACAAATTTTATAGCGATTTCATGCATGTTTCATGCACGAATTTGAAATACATGAACCATGCATGTTCACCATGTATGATATAGATGAATGTCATACAAATCCCATACATGAGGTTTGTTTACATGATCGAAACATGCATTTTGAAATTACGCATGGGCCCTGCATGGGCCATGGATTGAAATAACTACCCGTGACATATTTACTGATCTCATGCATGGTACATGTATGGTCCATGTATATTTGTCATACATGGACTAACCGCATCTCATGTAAAATCCATACATAGGATTTGTTTACATAGTTAAAACATGCATGGATAAAAAAATCATGCATGGACCATGCATGGCATTTCCCATCACGGGAAATAATACAAAAATGTTTAAATACAGACATTTTTTATATATAACATTTTTTTACTGTCAAATTTTGAGATTTGAAAAGAATGAAATTACAATTTGTATGTTAGTATTGTAGATCTCAAATAAGTAAATATTTGAGATCTTTAGAATGTTTTTTTTTAAGTGTAACAAATTTTACCTGAAATTTTGCATTAATTTAAATTATAAGTAAAATTGTGATTAAAATAAATTGTTGGGATATTTGTAGCGCAAAAGTAAAAGAAAAAAAATTTGTTTTTGAAATATGATAATATGGGGGTGATTATTTGAAAATGCAAACATGAAAAGAGACGCGGAGCGTGTTGCCCAATGCAGTACAAAATACTTGCTCGTCAAAAGTATTTGATAATATGAAGCGGTTAAAAAGTTTCTCATGTTTTTAACATGTGCCCTTCGATTGCTCTGTTACATCAAAGTAAAAGGTTTGAAAGTAAAAAAAAGTTAATGTTTTTTTGATAAACTAACAAGGGTATAATAATTTTACAAAAATACAATTAGTTTGTTACATACTGAAAAAATTTTTATCAATAATTTGAATTTCTATACAAAAAAGTTAATTGTGAATTTTGTTGTTACAAAACAAAATTTCCTTTATTAATGTTGAAGTTTTTTATTTCATGTATTAATTATTTGACGACAGTGTATATTTATTTTGTAGCACTAATTTTTACAATTAACTGTAATATAATAGCGATCAAAGAGACATTTATATTTTTAGTTAGAATTATTATAACTTTATTTTAACATTACAATTTGATTTTATGTGTTTTTTGTTAAATATATTTTCTCTAGTTATTGAAATTATTCACGTTCTGTTTCATTTATTTGCAAATAAAAAGAATATATAACGTAATTACTTTTCTACTGATCTACAACATTTTTTTTTCTCGATTTTTATTTTGTATAAAAAAAATAATTAAAATAATATACAAATTAAATTCATTTATATTCAACTTTGTACAGGTCACGTTTAGTCTTCCCGAATTGATGTAGAAAGTTAACTTTTAACAGAGTTGTTTTTGTTCGTTCAGAAAGAATGATCGCTTAGTTTATATAATAAGAAAGATAATTTATCTCCTGGATAAACAATTACGTTGCAAAAATTTAATAATATTGTTTATGATCCTTGTAACTGATGTTTCTCTGATATATAACAACTTTAAGTTTGCTTTTAAAGTACATCCAACTTGTATCAAAATTGTTAAACCATCTTATTCTACAAGACATTAATTAATGGCTAAGATTCTTTTTAAGATAAAACAAAATTGAGAAACGTCAAATTTTTATTACTTTTTCGTCCATTAATATAAAACACGTATTTTATTACTTACACAACTTAGTATTAGATTTAAAAAAATGAGACAAGAAAAAGCATAAAAAAGGATCGCTCGCATTTACATATTTTTAATGCTAATAAAAAATGTAAAAACTTTTTTATACATTCCCTCTTTTTTTCAAACTTTTTTAATATAATTTTATAACAAATGCAAAAAGTTGACAAACGAATAACAAGTTGGCATTATATTTCTGCAGATTCTGTACAAACTTAGCACTACCAAGTCATACATAAACAGGTTTCATATAATTAATTATAAACCATGAAAAATTGTGGTATCCGGGTTCATTCATAGAAAATAATTCGAGATTAACTTTTATATATAATTTAATTATTTATAATCAGGCAGCTCGTGATAAAGCGATTGATTGTTATTACTTGCACTTTTTTAATTTCGTCACCAACCTTTCACTCGTTTGAAAGCATTTACCTGGTTTTAGTCGTGATCATTATTATTCGCGTGGTCGGTGAACCTTAAAAAAAAGAAAATTATTATAAAAAAAAACAAAAAACAAAAAAACAACTCGATATCACAAGTGGCTCGCTCATTGGAACGTTATAAGTGCGACCGCGAAATTGCACATTTTTGCCAATTATTCATTGGCTAAAATCGGTAGCCACTCAAACAAATTTCAACTAGAATAATTAATCCGCGACTAAATTAAGAAAGTACCGTAGCTTTTTGTGTAGAGAAATTTTTCTCTCTGAAGCATAAATGTTTGTATAATTAATCCGTCGCATCTAAGCCTGAGACACTTTAAGAATGAATTTTTTTATTTTGAGATTTAAAATAATAATTGAAGAGAGCCGGTCTAACCGGACCAATGACATAATTGGTCGACGCTGCGCACGTTCACCTTTCACTTGATATGTTTTTATTTTTCTGAACGGCAGAAAGTGCATTAATATTTTCCATTACGTAAACTTGTAATAGTGTCATGTTTTTGTTTAATGCAAATCACTGATTTCGATTGTTTTTAATTGCACGCAACTTTAGTTTTGCTTTCTATTCGACCAAAAATGTTCACGAGTGGATTACCTTACAAAATGTCACTAAACTTTATTCGAATTTGAAAGAAATTTATAATTGATGGAAAGTGAAGAGAAAATTTGTGTTCGGTAATAAATTTTAGTTTGAATTTACCGAAAGAAACGGTAAAAATATTTGTTTGACAAAAAAATATATACATGATTTATTTAACAAAAATTTAGTTCAACTCAATTATTTTAAGGTTTTTTGTACATTTTTAAAATGAAAATATTTAATTCACGTGTGCACTTTTTAGTGCCACCTATCTTAACATCAAAGTTGAATGTTGTACTTTAGGTTAAAAGCTTGGATTAACATTTTGCAATGCTTTGCACTACATTTGCTTGCATATTTTTCTTTATGCTGGTAAAAATATTTCGATTTTTTTCTGTAAAATAAGTCTGCTTTTTGAATGTTTCATGGACTTTTGGAGAAAATATTAACGAAGTAATGTGAAAGCACTTATTGATAAATATATGGTGCCGGATAGAAGTTTGTTAATTAAAGTGGCAAAGTTAATTAGAAATATTGCACGAAGAATGTAAGTAAATAAAAAGAGAGAAAAAAAGAGGTGCAAGTGCAGAAAGGCAGTTGAATTCGTATTGCTTACTTCCTTCGTTTTTTTCCTTCTTATTTAGTTTTACATTACAGAGGAAGTTTCATTCTACATGGATTTTGCGTTTTAATTTAACCTTGTTATCGAGTCTCTCAAACTCTTGCTTTTTTGTTGCTTATTTTGTTTTTCGATTGTTTTCAATTTTGCAACTAATTTCGTTACGGTTTTTTTGTATTTATTTTAGTTACAAAATTTGTATTGTATTTTGGTAGATTTACTGAAATGTTATTTTTGTTTTATTGCAGGAAAGAAAAAGAAACTGAATTAAAATGTTGAATTAAATATTCCAGTTATTAAAATTAATTCCATCCCGTATTCATTAAGATTTCTAATGAATTTTTATGAAAGATTTTAGTTTTATTATAAATCAAATGAATAAAGCACCATTTTTCATCATAGAAATTTTTCTTTTTTTGTATAAAACAAAAAAGTAAGTCGTCATTCCATTGTTTTGATCATGGAGGCGATTACTCTCTTTTTCGTAGATTTTTTATTTCCAAATTGAGCCCCGCATTGTCCGGGACTTGGCAACAGTGTCATAAATTGCTATTGCCTTCAGCAAAACTTTCCTCATTAGTGGCGTTAAATTTTCTATCGCTCTGCTATTATCGCTGACAAAAATCAAAATAATAACCGATTCAGTTCAGAGTTCGGACAGAGAGAGGTCTTAGACGTACGATATGCGGCTTTCAAAACCCGAAAACGGCCGCCGAATTTATTTGGCCCGCAGCCATCGTCCCTACATTTACGGTTATATACTGTGCACACAATTATTTCAAAAGAGCTTCTCAAAATGGACATAAAAATTACTTCCCTCTATATTCCCTTCTGCATTTATTTGATTTACTTTTCAAACTTTTTGCAGTCGATATTTAATTATCTTATATGTTGATACCGCAAAAAGGGAAAAAGTATTTTCACTTATCAAATTATTGCGCTGAAATTAAATTTCAAAATAGTTTATGTGTTTTTACACTTATTATATATTTTTAACACTTATTATTTTTTTCCTTCTGACACGGTAAAAGTTCAACTTTCTTTTTTTTCCAGAAATAATCCAGAACTTATTCTCTTTCGCTATTGACAAAATCCGCTATATTAAATTTTATGGCCTTATTCGAAGCGTCTAGTATAATACAGTTTTTCATATTTTCTTTTCATTAATTAACCGTTGTGTGCATATCGCATATATGTCTTAATTTATTCCATGCAAAATTGAATCGCAGCTATACAGATTTCTCAGGATTAAAATACAGAATATTCGTTGGTAGAATTTTTTTATTCAAACACCTTCATTTTCTTATTTTGAACAAAGAAAAAGAATATTTTTTTTGTTACAAAAATATACAAAGGGTACATTTATTTTATTATTACAATTTACTGTTTGTTTAGCTGGTTATTTATTGGACCTTCGACATTAAATAATGTTTATCTTGGATCGCACGTTCAACTGATTATTTTTCGTTGACATTAGCTCACTGATACAATCTGTCATCGGCAGATTATTATTCTTAATTTTCATTATTTATATGCGAGGAGATTTTCATTTTGCAATTATACAAAATTGGCCCCCAAATTTATCACCGTTCTATTTTTATTTCCGAAACTTTGAAAATACACATTTTCTCAAATTTCCCATATTATATTACGGATGTAAGGATCTTATTTTTAAATGCCAGTTTGAAACTTTCCAGATGATTAAAAAAAAGAGACGATCTGTTTTAATTTAAGAACAAAATTAATTTTCAATTAAAACACGTTTATAAATAATAATCGATCGACGTTTGTAGTTAGCTGTTTGCGACACATTGTGAGATAAATCTTGCAAAAAGGTGGGCACGTGTTTCGATATTTGATCTATTTCGGAGTCGCGACTGTTTTATGATTAAAAAAGATAGCTGATAGACAAAATGACTTTCAAGTACTGCTACACATTTGAAGCGATATTTTACGTTGCAGTACATAATTTCGTAAACACACGTGACACGTACTGATTAACACTCTTATTTCCGTCTTTCTCTATCTCAAATGTTGGCAGACTTTCAGCTTGGCATTTCAGGCTCCAGGGATCTTACGAAAAAAAATTCAATTTATCTTTGACACCGTCACGTTAAATGCTTTTCATTTACGCGTGAAAAAATTATTAACCTCTACATATTTCAATACCTTTAGTCAGACAATTAACTTTTCCTCCTCCTTTTTTTATTTCTTTTTTTCATAATAATTTCATAATAAAAATATAAACGATATTTAATTTTTCATCCCATTTGCCTGAGAAATTTTATTTTGTAGAAATGTGTGCAGTTTAATAATATTAATAGTTTACGAGTGTTCAATCAAAGAAAGTTAAAATAAAATTGCACAGGTGTTGTTCGAGGTGGTATTAATTAGCTGTGTCATCTAGGACGATGATATTTAATTGAAAATTTTTTCGGCGAGTCCGGTGCACGCGAAAATTTTATTTTTAAGATGCGTTCAAATTGAAACACATAATAGCATATAATATGTTGTGACGACCAATTAATTAAATTAATTTATGAGTTGAAAATGTTGTACACATAAAATAAAACGAAAATTAATATGAAAAAGTAGTAATTCAATTTCAATTTTTTTTTATATCGAATGAACAAAATTTAATTACAATTTTCATTACAAATAAAATCTATGATGAATTAGAAAATAAGTTTCTAATAAAAATAAATCAAACATGTTTTCAGTTAAACGACAATATAAAACGATGTATTTGCGAATGATTAATCTAGTTGTTGCATATAAAATGCATCGATTTGTTCAACAATTTTATAAATCTTTAACTATTTTATTAACTATATCTTTGATTTTGCGTCGTAACTTTGTGGAAACAAAAACAGCGCATATTCATCACAAATCCATCCATCAAAAGTATGAATCGATTTCAATTGTCTGAGCGCATTGTCTATTTATACCATAATAAAAAAAAAATTTGCCGACCTTGTCGTGACGCCATCTTTTACGATGTGAGATTGCAAGCTAGTTGCCATTAATAGAATATATCTGACAATTTGGCTCAAGGAGATCCGCCAAATAGAGCGACCAAGTTTCAGAGTGCGTTCTGCGTCCTTTCCCTGGGACAATTGGATTAGTCGAAAAGCATTTTCATGCTAATCAAAAGCAATTACTCGGACCGCGAGAGTACCGGGACGACGTGACGGTAACCCGCTGATTTCAGTCCAATTAATATGCATTAAAGTGGTCACCGTCTATTGTCATAAGTGTTCATGTGTTTCCGCAGCACTTTTGTGACTTTAAGATTTTTGTTCACAACTACATTTAATTCTGTAAATTAAATAATTTTAACGTCATTTTTTATTCTATTTATTAAATAACTCTATGAATAATTGAATTGAATAATTTTATCTTTATTGTTAACTAATGATAAAATAAAAGTTGTAAAGTAGATTAGTAAAAAAGAGTAAAGCAAATGTTTGTAGATAAAAGAAATAAGAAAAATTACTTTTTGTTGTTAATATAATTTTTAAAGTAAATTGTATTATAGCTTACAAAAAAATGCATTCATTTGGACATAAGTTAATAGAATCTCTTTAAATTAATTTATTTTTTTTTAAAATGCTGGAGGACTAAAATGTAATTAAAAAACGAGATTAATTGAGTAACTTAATTCCTCCAGTTTTATTATTTACTCGATAATTCAATTTATTACAGCTAAATTAACATTTTGCAAAATCATTGTTCTAATTACAATTTTTAAACAAAATCAAGTATTTACAAAATTGTTTTAAAGATTTTACTTCAATAAGCTTCTGCCATATGCAATTAATTTTGTATTTTTTTATTTATAAAAGCCAGTCGATTGACTTAAAAAGTTTCAGTCATTTAATCGCAAACTTTTCCATTAACAGATGTGTTTTTTAATAATTCATTATTTTTTATTAATGCAAAAAATAAAATTCAAAGCAGGACGAATAAAATCAGACATAAATATGCATGAAAAGAAGGCGACAGAATCTCTCTGGTAAAAGGGTTAAGTTACAACTTTGTATAACAAGCTGGTGAGATTTCAAAAAGAAAATGCAATTTTACGTTTGCAAATTAGGTAATTATAAAGTTGGGTCATTATATATTTTTTGTTTTCTGAATTCACTTTTCGACAATCTTTAATTCAAATCTAAGAATAATCTCTGCATTTACATCTCAAGAAAATTAATTCGAAAAATTTCTTGCCGCTCATTTTTCACTGCAAGACAAAATTTCTACTCGAAATAAATTAAAATCATTTTTACTAATGTAATATAAATGTTCAACAAATTTTTCATTGAAAGACAAATTTTCTCTCCGAAAATTGATTAAATTTTTTTGTATTATTTAAACTTAAATTTTGAAATCATTTTACAAAAGAAAAACATGAATGAAGCTTTTTGCACCTTGTGAAATGACCTTGATATTACCGAGTGTTAGTTATTATTCGGGCTTAAATTGGAAGTGCGTGATTAGCGGTAGTTTGTTAGGTTGGCACAATAGAAAGAAGTAGTGACCGCATTGCCAATGAAGTGATGAGCATTCGCGGCTCTGGCTGGACTGGTACGTCACTCTCTGACGACGCTTATTGGTAAAACTTCCAAGCTAAGCTATTTCGGGCGCTCAATTATCTTCACACAATGTGAAGCGATCGTGGCCCACCGACGAGAGCTTAACCGACAGCTTACGTAATCCGCGGACCTCCCTCTCGCTTGACGAATGACACACACAACAGAGAGAAAAAGAAACGCTACGAAGAGTGGCTCGTGCTTATTTCTACACTGTGCATTTTGCTGACACATTTCAGTCAGGTGCCAACGCAAACTTAACTTTCGTTGAACTTTGAGACAGACAAAAATTATGGCATTATAATAATTAACCGAGACATTAAATTTTTTTCTCAAAAATCCTCAAAGATATCCTGAAAAAATGGCTAAAAGATTTCGGAAAAAGAAAATTTAATTACAGTTGATCTCTTAAGAGAATTACAAAAATGTTATACTTTTAGTGTGTATAGAATATTTTTGTGCTTCATTAACTCTTTGTTCATATTTGGTATTATATATATTTATCATGAAAGAGCTTTTTCAATGGTACTTTTCAGTGTGACAAGTTCAACGGTACTTTGCATATGAAATAAACCTGCATTTTTACGATAACATTTTCGAGAAAAAATTATATTTCATTATCAAAAGATTTCTACTTAAAGTAATAAATTTTAAATTATTCATTAACATAATCATTGTATATTCATATATCGTAAAATGAATGTGGTAATCAAAAGTTATGATAAATGTGAATTGTATTTTAAAGAAATTATTCATCTAATTGCATACATTGCTTACAGAATATGAAATTAATTGCAGAAAAGTAATTTTTAGAAGAAATTGAAAATCCTTTCAGAGTTAATTTATTTTTATTCTAATTATGAATTATCGATTGTCTGCAAAAAAAATGATATGATTATAAAGATTAGACTCGGCAATTTTCTCGACAAAAGAGTTAGTTAGAAAATGCAAATTAGAATATTTTGTCGTGGTGCTGAAATAAATCTGATAAAAAAATAGGAAATAAGAAAGGAATTGATGACACTTTTTCTACAAACACAGTAAAAAATAAATGAGACGCTTAATTAATCGCAAGGTCGCTTTATTTTCGGCATCAACACCCAACTGAACTAATTCAATAATCAGATAAATATTATTTACTGCACAACATTTTTGTTGAAAAATGCAAAAAAGTGAAATCAAATGCAAAAAATAGAGTATGCTTGGGCTAAAAATCCAAATCATTTCTACTACAAACATTATTGTCGTTTAATTGCGAAAATTATTGAAGCGGAATGTATTTCCATTTTGTTTCAATTCCATCGTCCGGATGCGCCGGCATTAATGCGAGTAATTCTAAAACTATTTTATGAATCATAACAAGAATATGGATTGGTAGCACAAATTCAGTTTGAATCGACACAAAAGAATCAAACACGCAAAGGCACCCCAGAAACGAACATATTTTCAGCTTATTTATTACAAATTAAATTATATAACAAAAGTTGCAGGATTTTAACAAAAATTAAAATAAAAAATTAAATATCTGAATTTAATCATTTCATTGCATTTAAATTATAATTTAATCATATTTACGAAGTAATCAAAAAGTTAAACATACGTATTTGTGTTTTAAAAACCAATCAAGTTTCGAACATATCGATAATTTTTTTTTCTTTTTTGAAAAAAGTTGGCTGATACTGCGCATAATTAATGTTTTTGTATTCTAACTGCAAAAAAAGTTTTGTTTCATTTATATTTAATAAACGGTATATATTTTTACTTTCCAAAGTTGTATATATATTCTAGTTAAAAATTCATCAAAGTTTCGATAAACTTTATTTCCTAATTTTGGTGTTTCTTTTATTTATCACTGCAATAATATTTGCAATTCAAATTCCCAATCGTAAAAAACACCATCTCTTGTGTTTCTAAAAATGTAACCAATTCTTCTGACAAGCTTCAAATGGTTTCGTAGAAAAAAAAAGAAGAAAAAATATCTCAAACAATTTTAGCAGCTTTACATCTGGAATCTGTGCGTTTTGCTTAATCAAAAAACATGCGCTACGCGGATGTTTTACCATTTTGAAAGTTCATCAGTGTATCTCATTGCGATGAATTTTGGAGTACAGAAAGCACACTCCTTATACAGTTGCATGGAAAATGCCTAATCTTGTGTGATTAATGAACCTGCTGCAGTGTGGTGTTTATACAAATTGCAACTACAAGCGAATTGTAATACTCGTAAGCAGATTAAGTTCCGTTTCTCAAGTATATCTTTTACGTAAAATGTTTTCCGTCTTTCAAATTACATTAACAAATTTATTCGAATCTCAGCCAATCACCGTCAACATTTTCCGTTCAATTATCTTTGAAATATGAAACAGATTAAGTCCACTTACAAAATTGTTCAACTTTAATGAATTCAGAATAGTTTCCACTTAAAAAATTTGTAAGTATCAACATTACAAAGTGGATATCAATTTATTGAAAATAATTATAAATGAGATAACTTTGCACTAAAATTTTAGTTCCAACTTTTATTTAATAGTTGAAATATTTTTATTTTAAATGGGTCAAATGTGAGTAATTTGAATAAGAGTCTAGAATTTTTAATCATGTATTACAAGCTTATTAATTTATACATAATTTATTAAATAAATAAAATAATAAATAAAAGTTCTCACATTATTATGCCCAAATTTGAAAAAAAAAATAAATAAATAAAATGATTTACATTTATTCATATTATATACATCATATCTAATATAGGTATATTAATATGTTTGCAAATATTATTTCAAAATTTTAATATTTAGTCATTTTATTAAATTATTAAAATTTGAATACATTTTTTTAACTTAAAATTGATATATTTTTATTATATGAATTACTAAAGACATTGTCACGAATACAAATAGATTTAAAGTTGATCAAAGTTACGTCAAAATGAGTGATCATTGGTTAAAAAAACCTTTTTTTCAAAACAAATTCAAAGAAATTGTTAAAGTCAAATAATATGATTTCATAGTGACCCTACATAAGAACATAATTCTTACAATTTGAGCTGAAACAAGTGTCTTAAATTATTTGTTTAAACTTTGTATTTTAAATAGTTTTTATGCATTTAAGACTTCTAAATTTTACTGTAGTAAAGAAAAATTTGTTAGTCATTGATACAAACATTGATGAAATAAAATAGTTGATAAAGTCAGAGTTAAATTTTTTTTCATAGTGATGCAAAGTTGAATCCCATGATGCAAAGTTACCCCATTTGACGGTAGTACTTTTAGTAATATTGAATAATAATTTATTACTTACATTTTGTTTATATAAAAAGTTACACATATTGTATATAAATTGAATTTATAAAGCGTGATTTTGTAAAGGTGGTCTATTGTGGATTCCCTTGAATGGAGTTTCATTGCAATTATCACACCAGCTTATATATAAAGTTGACTCTTTTACCAAGAAAACAATGAAGAGAATGCGTAATAGAATTACAAACGAAAGGTACTGACAAACCACTTTCCCCAAATGAACGGTACATTTGCAAGATTAACTTTTGATACTATTATTCTGAAACTGCAGCAATTTCAGCTTGTTACACATCTATCTGTACTAATTTTATTAAATGCAACTATCAAATGTAAAATACATCTTGTTTTACAAAACTGGAATTTTTATTATTAAAATAAAAATAATAAAATAAAATGAGATAAAAAGAAAACTCTGAAATAACTCTGAAACGAGTAATAATGAAAAAGCAGCTGCAGTGTCTGTTGAAGATCGTATTAACAAAAATTCATTGAAGGAATTGTTTCAGTCGAACTGTTGCATTTAGCTGCAATAAAATTAAATTCGTCTCTGCAATTAAATGTTGAAAAACACGCTGCTCGCAAAAGGTTCAAACAACAAAAGAAAAAAAATATTGAATAAATCGCGTGCAACTTTTAGTGACGTCATTTAAAAGCCTGTGCCGTTGCGTTTGAATGAGCGTTCGGAAAACAAAACATTAAGTTTGATTGATTTATTGGACAAACAGATTACCTAGCTGTCTCGTTTACTTGTATATATAAACACTCTCTCATAAAGACAAAATGCAACTTTTTTACATTTTAAAACTGTGACTATTAGTGCCTGGAAATTTGTTCAATGAGTGTACACATTATTATTGAATTAATCTCCAAGGTAATCGATACTTTTCATTTTCAATTAAAAAACTTTGAAAAAAGACAATTAAATACAATTGACGCGTCGTATAAAAAACACTTTAACTCGCAGATTTGCATTCAACTCAATTTTCACCATTTGGATTATCTTCTACTTTTTTGAGTTGTTACCTTTCAGAATGCAAATCAGAGATTTCAATAGTATGAAATTATTATTTTCTCTTTTTAAAGTAGACTTTTTATTTTGTATAAATATAATCAAATTAATTGATTGATTTGAAAAAAAACAAATAAACTGATATCCCAGACAGGATATTCAAATATTTATTCCTTTGCCACACTTGATCGCTGAATAGCGTACACGGTTACGTCAAAAGGCACATCAACGTCCAGTCAGAAGCATTGTTCTGTCTGATCGACATCTCAATAAGCAACAACTTGCATTAACCAAATGAAATACTGAACAGCGCTTCTTTGTGAGAAAAAAATCAATTTTTCTGAACGATATTTTATTAGAAAAAAATAAAAATTAACGTCCATCGAATCAATTATGAACTTTTTCTACTGAAAACTGATCATTAATAGAGAAAAAAAATTGGACAAAATGGTTCATAATAAGGCAGTTTCGTTATTTGGTAAATCTATTTGGAGCACGCAATTAAAATGCGGATATGGTAAGTCAAGGGAACAGGATGGCATATACGTAGTTTGAATAATGAGTGCTAAGCCGAGGCTCAATTGGATGAGTGCTTGCAGTATTGGAAATTTTGAGTCTTCGAGTGGTTAAATATTATTTAAAAGTTGAATGAGCCTTTACATTTTTATTAACTACAGATTTATCATGGATCTTTTTTTGTTCATTTTCAAATGATGAGAACAAAGTTGTCAGCAGTTTAAATTTTCATTCAGTTTAGTTTGAAAAGTTTAGTATTTTATTGACATAATACAGACATTCAAGTGTTATGTTACACTAACAAAAATCAATGTTGGATTAACAGGAGTTTAACGTTTCTACAGTTTATACAACAATCTACCTAAGTTTAGTTGCGAATCCAACACAAGTTTGCAATTGCATTGACATTTTTTCACTTCTAACACTTTTATCCTTATTTTACTATTATCCAAAAAAAAAATTAACTTTATTCAACTTTTTGTTGTAAGAAGGATTTTAAATTAGGTTTTTTTAATGTTGAAAGTTACAAATTTTGTAAATATGCATTATATTTCATAAGAAAGTAGAAATGATTTTGAAAATTTGGAATAGTTGAAGAATTTATACTTTTTTTTGTTCTCGTTTAATGAACCATTTTTTTATGATGATCTCTTTTTTTTCGAAACCGCACTTTATCTTTGGGTTTTCGTCCTTTAAATGTCATATCAAAACTGCAAACGCATTATCGCAGCTGTTTTTCTCTTAAAAATGTCAATATATGTACGACCCTTAGAGCCGCAAATGATCGTAATAAGCGATCATCATAAATCTCACTCCACATTTTGATGGAAACGAGTGATAAAAAATATCGAGACCATGTTTACATTTTATAAATCTTTGCAAACTATTTTCTATTTGCATTATTTATTAGATCTAATTTTTTTTCTACAAATATGTTTTGTCGAGCAAAATAATATTCATCTAAATGTAATCTGCATACAGCTAGAGTAACTTTATCTACTCTAAATCTAGATTACAACCAGACTCATGTTTTCATGCGAAATTTATAATCTGGCCACAAATGTAATTTGATGGCTAAAAGAGGAATTTTAAATGTGCGTGATCCTCGGAGAAAAAAAAATAAAATAAAGCTGTTGAATTTTCTGAATAAAATTGTCAGATCTTTAACCTAATCTTTAAAAAGTATTATATAAAATAAACACACAGGAAAAAAGAAAGTATACATTTTGTATTTTTATATATATATACTAATTACCATCAGTTTTAATGTTTAATTCTGTTAATAAAAAGTATCATTAGTCAAAATGAACAAAAATAGTTGTATCAAGTTTTTCTCTCAATAAAAAAGCCATAAGAGGATTCATTAGTAGTAACAAGTCGCTTTCAAAAGAATTATTTACAAAGCTTACAGACGAAAAATATTTTGATACTGTTACCCTTTGAAAAAGGTATTTCACATTTTTAATGCCAACTCTGTTAATCGTTAATTGACAAATACATCTCAAAAGCAAGTTCTGCTAAGAAAAAGTGGAGTTAACATTTTAAAAGCACCTTTTAATTTAACTTAATTGCGTATTTTAATAATGACAGCTAGTCGGCACTCAGATATTTTGTATCTTGTCAAGGTATTTTATCATCATTCTCTATTTACAGTCCGAATATTATCAAGCCACAATCTCCCTCGGCAAAGCATATTTTCCCACACAGAACAGTTGTAATGAAAATTATAAGCCGATTTGCGTTTAAACTTACTGCAGAATTCACCTATATGCAAACTTTATCCTTAAAAACTTTGTCAACTTCTAATAGCAAAAAAGCAATCAGTAATTTATTGTTTCAATTTTTTCAAATAGAGTGATAATAATTAGTTTAATTTTTACTACTTCAATATTTAGGTAAAAATAAACTTTGTTCATATTTTCATCCCCTATAATATACATTATTATAAAATAAAGTCAAAAATTTAACAATAGTTTATTTCAAAATAGAAAATAATTCAGTTTTGAAATGTTTAATGGATATTATTACACATTTTTGTAAAGAATGTTCAGGTTTTTATTAATTTTAGTAGACATTTGTATTATTACCAAATTAATTGTAAATTCTCACTAATGATCCTGCTAGGATCAAATATAAACAGTATATTATTTATTAATATATCAATAACTGATTTTTTTTATTTTAAAATGTAAGCTTTAAGATAATGATGATAACGATGATGATATAATCCTGATTGATGATGCTCAGAAAATCATGGCTTATTTTGATGAACTAGATTTGTCCGTCAGATCGACGTTACGATTGTTCGCAGCGTGATATCATAATTGGTGGTTGAGCTTTCGGGAAACAAATTACAGTTTCGAAATAACAGAATTTCAGAAACACACACACCACTCTGCCATGCTGAATGATATTTACCAAACTTTAACTTTGTTGTTACAACAAAACGTCTAAATGGCTTATGAGATTTGACAATTTATGTTGAAATCATTCAACTGTAAACTGGAGATAATCAAATATGGAGAAGTCCATTAAATTATTAAGTTCGAAAGAAGAATAAGTTTGGGATAATTTTTTTTTATTTTTGTATACGTAGGCTAATTGCACGGTTTTTTTTTATTTTTACGAGATCAGCAAATTTTCATCGAGCTGGAAGGCTTGATTAAAAAATGCAAAGAATTAAAAATGTATCGCACCAACGCAGTGGTCTAAGCAGCGGTTTACAGATGCGTAAGTGGTAACGGTACATTACCAGTCAGACATGCATTGTGCGCCATAACCGCTCTGGAACTCCGACACTGATATATCGAAAGAGCTCCTCGCGGCGCTCGTTTCACAAGCTTTTGATAATGGAATTTTTGAAAGCATCTCTAAGAACCGTAAAGATAATAGAGAATGCACCAAGCTTGGGAAAAAAAGGAAAAAACAAACTTGAACAATTCGTGATTTTGCATTCACGTCAAGTGCACTATATTACATCGGTGATAATCTTCAAAATAAATTCTAACAGAACTATTATATTTTCTAAACATGTGCTGATAATCGTCAGATGTATCACCGAGTTACACATTTCAAAAATGAATTTCAAACATTGAAAATTCAGTAGGATAAAATAACAATTTAAACAAAACTTGAGAATTTAAAGTTAAATAAAAAACTAGATGTAAAATGGAAAATTTAAAGTAAAAATGGTATCATCAAAGAGCAGACCACGTGTTTCAGCGGATCATTTCACATAATCGGATCGGACGTCAATTCCGGCGGAAACTGATAGTAAACCACTTGTGGAAGCAGCCGCCATGTGGGTAAAAAAGTCCGATCGATTTTATGAATTTATATAAGTAACGTGTTAGATGGAAAATATTAGAAGAGATGAAATTATTCGAATATGTTTTATTTAAAAGCCCGAGCAAATTTGCTGGAATATCGAATTGATTTGCAAGGCAGATAAATTGTATTATTCACGATTCGTTAAAGTTGATCACCCTCTTTTTATTATTATGAGACATGATGTTTTTCAATTAGAGCCGATAGACAGTGAAAGAAATGCATTTTTCACGTCGGACAGATGCATTTTTATTCGCAAAAATATGTATAAAATGTCATTGTAAACTCAGCAGCTATTGTTTTTTCTCCACACAAAAGCATATATTTTTACGAAATCATTTTACATTGCACGGCGATGTGTGGCATCTGCTTACTTCGTAAACAAAACCATAAAACGCTGCCAAAATAATTGTATTGAAATTTAAATTTCAGATCAGTAGATTATTTTTAAGAAAAAACAAAAAAAAAAAACTTATTTTAATATCGGTTATACAAAATGATTGACATATTATCTCTGAAAAATCATTTCTATTTTTTTTGAGTTTCGGGATTTTGGGTTAGATTGATGAATTTTTTTAAGCTAAATTTATTTTGTCTTCTTTTTTCTGCTTTATAAATTTGTTATTAAAACGAAGCAATAAGAAACTAAATAGAAAACAATGTCAATCTAGCGCTGCAAATATTTTTCTTTTTTATTTCCCAAGACAAAAATTGAAAGTTGTATTCGGTAACATTTCGTTCAAAGCTATAATCTTATTGGCCGAGATGACAAAAAGAAGAAAAAAAAAACGTAGCGAGGAGAAAAAGGAAATGGAAAAATGAGATTCTCGATGAGTGGCTGGTAATATCTTGTTACCAAGGCTAGACTGCGATTCCCTTACGTGTAATCGATCTTGACTTGCCCCATTTAATCGTCATGCATTTAACGTTGAGACATTTAACCGCAGCAATCTAATACCTTTATTCACAAACAGTAATGTTCAACAATGTGAAAAAACTTGTAACATTTAAAGTAACCCTTTCAAGAAACTTATATATAATCCCGAAGCAAATCCGCTTAAAAAATTGCATACAAAATATGAATAAAGCAAGTTCATTAATTTATTTTGTCGTATTTCGATATTTATTAGACACTAAAATACACTTTTTATCAAAAATTATTTGTGAGAAATTAAAATAAACTATTTATAAGAATTAATTAAAGTTAAAATTAAAAATATAACACAATAGTTCTGATAAAATATGTGTGCAAGTTCGTTAAGACTTTTTATTCTTAATTTTCTTATTGTGTATTTAATGGAAACTGGAAACGTTTAATGTAAAAAGTATGAATAAATTTACATTTAAAGGAGAAAATCTTAAATCAAAACGTTTATTAATAAAGCAATAATTTTGTCACATGAGTCAAATGTAGCAATTAAAATTGAAATATTAATTAAAAGTGCAGAGGAATTTTAAGAAAAAATTATACAATTAAAGTTATTATCTACGTTTGCAATAATTTTTTTTATTACTAGTTTTTAATCCAGAGTCTTAAAAATATCATTTTCGTTCGATTGTAAATTCTTGTTTCTCATCGTATTGCCTCTTTTGTTCCGGAGAAACGCTCGTGCATCATATTTATTAAGAATAACGATTTCTACTTCGAAAATTCTTATGCGTGAATATTTATAGTGTGTAGTTGTCACGGAAAATTAAATGAAATACAGTGATACAGAATTACCTTTTCATGCAAAAATGAGTACAAGAGGGATAAAAGCTTTGTAATCTGAAAAAGACAGCAGGGTGTGAAGAATAATTTAAATAAAAAAAGAACAATCTTTCATGAATATTTTTTCGAGAAAAATCAATTAAATGAAAATGTAAATAAAGTATTTTTCATTAAAATTATACTGCCGCCGTAAGCAAAAACGTTATCTATAAAATGTGTACAACTTGACATGTTATGTAAATATTCCATTTTTGTGTGTACTTTAGTGTGGCATAAGTCAAATTTCAAAATTTTGAAAAATGAATTAAAATTTAAAATGTATTAAATACGTATTTTCAAAAATACTATTTGATTGAATTGTAAGATTATAATATTATTTCAAAATTATTGTTAAATAAAAAAATGTTCTTGTTCCTAATTTTTGTATTAACGAAAATGTGAAAAGCTGTTTAAACTTTAATTCGAAATTAGTCAAAATGAGTGTCGACGTAGTTATAGACGTTTTTGCTGAAGACCGTAGTATAAGCAAAATTGTGGTTCCAGGGTTAAAAAAAAGATTCATGTCACATCGAAAGTGATTTTGACATAATTTGAATTAACCTCAATCTAATCAGATGACCAAGCAAACTGGAAATGAATTGATCCGGAAATATTGAAGATGATAGTAATAAATTTAGATGAAATGCTTTTCCCGACACGTTGTTTAAACACATCTGGCACTTGTTTACGTCGCGTAAAAATATGCTCATGTAATAACACGAATTTCATTTGACGATGAGCAAAGTCGACATGAGAGCGCTGAAAGTGATATACACTTTTTTTCAAATAATCTAATATTTTTCTTAAAAAATTTAACTTAAATTTTTGTTACTGTGTACTTAAACTCATATTACTATATATATTAGATTTACAACAATTCCAAATTAATTAAACTTGAAATTTTAACTCTATTCATTTGTAAAGTTTTTAAAATATTTCTTCTTTACAAAACGATGGTAAAAACTTTCTTTTTTTTCATTTATTATGTCGCAAGTTTGTCAGACAATAATGTTCCGGGATAACATGAATGAAGTTGTCCAAAAGTAAAATTTCATTTTTCAACGAAATCAGAAAATCAGTATCAATCAGTGGAGATCGCGAAATTTATGGTGACAGCTGCGGTGGCGTGCTTTTGCGCGACCAGTTTGGCTGGCTCACGTCCAAGATTTGTCGCGGATTTTTCATTTATTGAGACTGATGCTCTCTTCCTGGTTCGGGTCGAAGAATAAAAAATGGGAGGTGAAAAAGTAAGAGCCCAAGACAGAAGAGATTAAGCTTCACTGCACAATCCGCTGTTGCATGTAATGAAATTGTTGCCTGACTGATGAATCCCGTCCACATTTTGGATCGAATTTAAATGCTGATTTATGGCCTTTAATAGATCAAAATGAACAGACTGGTGTAAAGTGAAACTAATTAATACTTATTATTTGTTATTTTTATTTATTTATTTATTTATTACAATGTTTGTGAAACAAATTGTTTTTTACAAGGCGAGTTTAGTGTTAAAAGAATTATAGCAGGTATACATATTAAAAAATGCGATGACATACAATAATACAAAAACACAAATAATTACGGCTTTTCACGAAGATTACAAATAGTACAGTTTTCGATTGATAAGAAAGTGCATTTGCGATTGTTAATGTAAAGCTTAGTCTAATTATCTTTCGCTAGTCTAAGTTGAGCTATGGTTCTAATGTTACTGATATGGCTCACAATTAAAGGAGTACGAAGAAGATCTCTCCTGATTTATCAGAGTTTTATATAGTATGTTGTACGTAGAATTTTCTATTCGGTCTGAATCGTGCACACATTTGACAATCCATTTATTTATAATTTCATTTTTCGTACTTTCTATCAGTCCAGGGTTTTGTGAATCCCAGATCTCAATGTCACTTACATCTACATACACGGCTTTTATTGCATTTAGCCATGTATCAGATTGATCTAACAGTTGAGGATGATTTTTAATTTTTTCATAGCACAACCGCGGTAATCTAGTGTAATCCATAACAAGCAGTTTTTTCTTTCTTTAATTACATTTATTTCCAAGGGTAGTCTTTTAAATTCCTTTCGCAACATAATGAGGGGTGGTTCGTGGAAGGTGCAAAAGAGTCTTAACAAATTTCGATTGTACCGTCTCAATTTGTTCAAAATAACTGGGAGCCCATATCTCACTTGCGACTGATTTAACTAAAGATTCAAACAAAGTTATCTTTGTCTGCCAGACAATTGACTTGCAAGATGATAAAATGGAGAGTACTCTACCCGATGCCATATGAGCTTTTTTCACAGCTAAGTTCGATTGGCGTAAGAACTTGCCCGAGCTCGTGTAAGTGACTCCTAGGTATTTCGCCTCATGGACATAATCAATCTTTTGGCCGTTATAGTATACATCTCGCAGATTTTTTGGCCTACCTTTGAAGGAAGGGAGAATATTGGTTTCCGCTGCATTTATTACCAGTTCATTCGTTTCGCAGTAATAGCCCAGACTATTTATAACATCTGATATAATATCCAAGATTAATACTTAGGTATAGCAATCAACTTTCCAACTCCTTCTTTTTAAAGCAAATAAAATTGTTATGCTTTGATTTCTAATTTTTTAAGAAATTGATATTTTAATGATGTTTAATAATAAAAATGATAATGTTCAATAATTTCAACAATCAATTCCCTTGACCCTTTTTACTGAGAAAAATAACAATTTAAAATGTCAGACAAAATAAAACAGCTTGTTAAATTTTGATCAAGCTAAACAAGTTAATTTTTGATAAAGTTAAACAAGTTAATATTTAATAAATAGTTTATTTAAAGAAGTTTCACTGAAATATTCAACAACATTTGACAACTAAGAAATCTGATAAGTTGATCAACAATTTACCAACTCTTGACTATTATATATTTTTGTATACTCTAGTAAAAATTAAATTCGGACCCCTCAAGGGCTCGCTCGGATAAATTTTAGAGGTCTTTGTAGTCCTTATGAATGTTATATTCGGGCCCTTAGAAGGAATGTAACAACCTAACCCTTATAATGCCTATATACTTCACAGTATTAGGCCCTATAAAGGCCCTATTAAGACGTGCCCCAAAACTTTTTTGTAAATCGAATTTTTTGGGAATCGAACTCTTGATACTGGGGGGGGCTTTTTTTATGTATCAAATACAATATTTAACCCACAGGACCACGGAGGACTTTAAAAACTCAATGTTTAATTGAATTACGTCTCATCTGAGATTGTTTTACATCTCTTGCTATTATGTACATTTCTACAATATTTTAAACAAAATTTGGAATGAAAATAAACAATTACTAATGAGTACACAAAAGAATTATAACTATAATAATTAAATATAAAATATTTTCTGTAAAATTATTAACCCTTTCAGTCATGATAGAACCAAAAAGGTCCACCTGGCATTGACTGATTTTTCCTAGTTAAAAATTGCAATAATCGCAATTAGTTGGCACTCAGGGGTTTTTGAGATCGCTGAATACAAATCTTAAGTCAGATTTTTAAAATTCAAAATGGCGAAACCAATATGGCGGATCGAAAATTTTAAAACGCAATGTTTTTATTGAACAATTAGAAAAATGTATGGTTGAAAGGGTTAATTACTCATATAAAGTACATTTCACTAACTTTTTATTAATATAACAAGCAATATAAAATATGTATTCAAAAATATGTCTATTTACTTATGATAATTTAATCAAAATCATAGTTAATAACGCTTTTGAAGTCCCCTTGCAGGACCTTAATATGCTCCTATAAGGGCAATATGAAGGCGAAGCGTTACATGCCTATTTACAGCCCGGATAAAATTTCTTAAAGCCCTTTATGGGGCCTGTACGGGCTATCATTAATTAATCTGGAAAGACGGGCTTCCTTTACAGGCCCCTTATTACAATCTGGACGAGCCCTAATCAATTTTTGCTAAGTTAGATTTGTAATAATCGTTGAGGTTTTCGGTGTCAGCGTTGTTTCTAGAGAAGAATCCGAAAGTCGAATTTCCCGGGGAATTTCGTACTGGATCTGTGCCAGATGCGACGGCAGTTAAACCGGCTGTATAAATAATTCGATATTTGAATTATTTATACGCCGGTATTACATAAAGACCTATCGTACATAGCAAAAAAAATTACATTACTTGTTATAACAGTTTACTTGAAGTATTTAAAATACGTTGGTTCATGCAAATCATATTTACATTGTGTCATGCACAATTGACAGCTAAAGTAGAAACTTTCTTTGTCTTTTCTGTATCGCAATGAATAACAATAATGACTAAATAAATGTGAGTCTGATTTGTAACATTTTCGTCGAATTGTATTTTCGTATGATGAAGATTATTTAATTTAAACTCCGCCTGTTAATTGCATTCAATTATTCCATTAAACAATAATTGGGAAAAAAACAACATAGTATGAAATATGAATTGGATTTAAGTAAAATTGATTTTTTAAAATCATAACTGAAATTATTCATTTAAAAAAAGTTGACAACTAGAAAAAATAGTTTAAATAAATATTCGCTATTTTATAATTACTTTAATTATTCAATATGTGTCTTTTTTGATAGATTAATTAGAACAGAATAACTTTTTTTATTCTCGCAAATTTTTTTTTTTAATTTATATTCTAGAAAAAATAAGTATAAGAATTTTCGACGAAAAATTTGGCATTTCGATGATACTTGGGTTTCTTTTTCTTCTCTTGGGGGGTAAAACGATTTTGAAAGCGTGATAGCTGAGAATTTGCTTCAGACGATGATAAAAGCCCTTCCAGTTGAAGAGAACCACGCAATTTTGTCGTCTAATTCAACCACGTTCTACTTTCTTGCGAGAGCGCAATTTGCTCGGAGCAACAGGCCCCCATCGACCGGTGTTTGTGCGTAAGAAAGTTGCCTGCCACCCTCCGGGCTTTTTATTCTCTGTTTCCATCAAACGGATCACAATAGCACGCGCTTTTATCGTTAAAAATTCATTCAAGTCCTTTTGTCACTTTATTTGACTTTGTTTTAATTTTATCTTTATTTTAATTATGAAAAAAAAGTTCAACTGCAGGAGAAAAATTTGTTTTAAATTCTTTTTCGATTCAAATTGTTCGCTGCATCAATATTTTAAATGTGTTGGTATGTGAAGTTTTTCCAATCACATGTTTAGTAGTTTTATTTATATACAGTTTATTGCATTTGATATATATCCTAATTTAAATACGAAACTTCCAGTTACTTTTTAGTGAATTTAGACATTCTTTTGCATCAGAAACGATTTTTTTTACTTTATTTCATAATACTTTATATTTAGGGAGGTAAAACTATTTTAAAATGTTATAAATGAACTTTTTCTTTTTTGTTTTAATAACAAAATTGGCAAAACTTAATACGCTACTAAGTAACATTCGTAGTGAAAGGGTTAAACGTGAGTAATTAAAAATATATTAAACTTACAAACAGTTTTGAAAATGTTTAATTAGTTCAACTGTATAATACGTTCATAATCAGTTTGGTTACAAATTGTATAACGTTAACTTGTTGATGTGTAATTTTTATATTAATAGAAAACGATTGTTTGTATAATATTGCATCATTTATTGTACTACTGTTTTAAAATTAGTACACAAACTAATATTTTAATTATAGCTAATTTTAGGTCGAACATTGTAAACCGGTAATTGGAATTTTGAATATTCCCTGTTTAATTACTGAATAAATTAAATTCTGATTAAATTTTCAGACAATTATCTTCATCTGGTATTTCTGATGTAAACTGTCAAGACACATTGAATTTCGATTCATTTAAACTACAGCTGAAATATTCTCATATTTCTAAATAATATTTAAATCAAGTTTTTAGTTTTAATTTCTAAACAAATATATATTTATCTTCTTTCTAATTGTAAATTCAACAAACGTTTTAACATAACATACAATATTAATAAATGTATCATCTGATTCAAAGTCCACTCTGAACTTCACAATCATATGTAAATTCGAAACAACAATATGATAAAGATGAGGAATTTATTTTTCCAAACCACCGAAAATGTTGACGTAAGTTTGTGAAAACAAAAATGACAGATCGTGCGATAGGGGTAGTTTTTGCGCAAAAATTTTTTTGTGAAACTTTGTATACAGTTGAAAAAAAGAACTAAAGAAAAATGAAGGAACAAAAAAGGCAAGATGATGTTTTACAATAAAGTAAGAAACCATGACCCAATTCAGCGGAATATGAAACAAAACGTCGTAAGAAAAACGGAACATAAATATAAAAGGTGCTACATAATGTTTGTTCATTTTTTCCGCAAAATAAATCTTGTCATACTGTTAAAAATTATAAATGCAAACTGTTCAAGTTATGTATGCTAACATTAAAGTTTAATGCTTTATAATAAAAAAGTTTCAAAAAAAATAATAAATTTATTCACACTTAAACAATGTTCAAATTAACTCAAGCCCATGTTTGATATATTTTTTTATTATAAAAGACAATTTCATAAGCACTTTTCAATTTAATTGAAGTATAAATCAAAGAAACGAGAGATAAAGTTTTTTGTCTCTTTGACATTTTCAAAGCAGCTTTTTTGATCATCAAAAGACAACGGCTTTGTGGTCATGACACGAATCTCCGTAAGACATTAGTTAATACGCTTCTTGCAGACTGATAGGCGGTCACATCTTATATGATAATGCCTCGAGGCAACAGGATAGATTTTAATCATACTGAAGAAGTTAATTAGAATGTTATCGTACAGTTTGCTTGGCATTTCCATGTGAATGTTGCACTACACTATTCTATCTGAAATATTCTATTTATGTTTGTTGCGCGAACATTCTCAGCCACGTAATACCGTTGTCAAATTTTGACAAAATGTATGCTAATATTATCCGAGCTTATGGCATTTTGTATCTCACGGAAACAATGCATTATTTGTAGCTAAATATGATTTTAAAGCAACTTTTAATTCAATTTCGTTGATTATTTTAAAAATAATCAGATAAGTTAAAAATTGTTATGTTATGTGTACAGTGATTTTTAGTAAATTAGGAGACCGTCTGTCAAGTTTTTAAGACCGGTCATTTGAAATACATATAAAAAGATGGAAAAATATATAATGGAGCCACAGCACGCAAATGTCTTTCTGATCGGACTTCCGATCGGCTCGCGTGTTTATGCGGTATTAATATAAATATACAGGCGTACTTCGTTTCGCGGATATACACTGGCAGGCCTATTTATACAAGAGTTACGAGTATCAAAAGTTTCTATTATATTTTATACTGCTTTCATATTTATTCATCAGACACATAACAATTTTCAGCTGATCCATTTTTTGTCTTCTTCTGTGCATCAGAAAATATGAAAAATTTATGACAGTCGAAGTTTATAAAGTATATTTAATGGCGCGGAAATTTTGCAAAAGCACCTGCTCATTTTGCTGAATAAGTTCTTTCAACTTCATATGTAAAATTTAATAAATATTGTACTTAGATGAATGTTTGTCATTAGGGTTTTTTCGGGGAGAAAAAGTTTAATAGAAATATTGTTAAGTTCGTTACTGTAATGAAAAAAAAAAATGATTGACGAGAGAACACTGTTAGAAGTATCATTTCTTACAGCTGAAAAATGTCTAAAAGAAAGAAAACAACATAACGAGTACAGTTAAATAAATAGTAATTAAAACGTGTCAACATAATTAATTATTATTTTTAGCCATCGTAAATTATTTTGACATGACACCTCGGAGAATTGTTGAAATTACGCAGTGAACAACAAATCCCATTCAATCAAATGACAGATAACTGTCAGCAAATTTTATTGACAGCAGCCATATGTTCGGTGCTTTTTTAATTTGACTTTAAAAAAAAACTCTGGCTTTTCTATTTCCAGTGTGGAAAAACATGTGTTCTATTTTCAAAATTTCTGTACATATGTTTTGTATTATATTTGTAAAACGTCAACCAAAAAAAGTTTGAATTATAAAAATACATGAGAAAATAAAAAAAGTTTTGTCGAGATATTTAGCTTAATATATCCCGGCTCAATGTTAATGACAGTTCATTGTTTTAATTGTGATTAAGCACGGCAATAATTTTATGTAAAACAGAATGAAATCGCGTATTTAACGACGCGAAATGGTTTTATACATTGTACAAAAAATGCGGGCTTGCAGTAAGATTCACTGTATCAAATGTGCTAGATTTTAAAACTGAGCATCATTAAACAAACCACAAACTTGTTTGTATTTGTTTTTCGTGTGAAAGTATTTCCTCATTTTTTAGTTTACGATATATATTATTTTTACTCACGATCAAGTGTATATATAATTTGCAAATTATTTCATATTTCGTTTTGAGAATTTAATCTGAAAATGCGAATAAACTATTTAAGCCACAAATTTGTGAGCAGAATTGTATATTAAATTTAGATATTTTCTTCTGTTTAAGCGATGTCTACTTATCGAATTTCGATACATTTTTTTCGCTGATAGAAAAATTAATTTTTAACTTTGAAATTATCTTAGTAAAAATTGAATCAGGGCCCCATATAGGCTCGCCCTGATAAATTACAGGGGCCTTTATAGGCCCTGTAAATGCTATAACCAGGCCCATGGAAAACGTGTAATGCCTTGCCTTTATAATTCCTATATAACCTACCCTAAAAACAAAAAATAAACAAAAAAATTAATACAATAATTGTATTATTTATTACGTTAATTTTAGTGTATTCTCTTTAAAAAACATTTAAGCATTTTTCGAAGTGTAAAAATTCCGATGGCCGGGAAAGCGAACTCATGATACTGAGGTTTCATCTATATCTAAGATTATATTTAACCCACAGGACCACGAAGCTTTTTAGCGAACCATGTTAAAATGAATAACTATTCAGTTAAGTTTGTTTTACAGCTTTTTACTTTATTGCTTTATTAACTGTAATGAAATGCAATTTTAAATAATAATAAGTAACAAATAATAAATATAAAAACAAATTTTCATTTATTTAAATAATTTAATTAAATTTCATTTTGCAACAATTTTGCAGGTCCCTTGTAATGCTTTTATTGGCCCCTTTAAAGGCAATATCAGGGCGAAGCATTACATCCCTATTTACAACCTTATAAGTTACCTTTAAAGGTCCTTTAAAGGCCCTATCAGGGTGTGCCTTAGTTGAGTTACCTTTTTTGGGTCTTTACAGAGTCTACATAGGCTATCATTAATTACCCAGGAATTCAGGGTTAGCCTTTATGGGCTCCTACTAACATTTAAGGCGAGCTCTTATAAATTTTTACTAGGGTAATTTTCAATTGTTATAAAAATAAATTTAAATTATTTAAAATAGGAAAAATTACTTTTTTTAGCTTTTCCTTAACATCTGTATCTTTTAATAATATAATTTTTTTGTTCTTTACATATGTTGAATTCAAAATAATGTCTAAAAGTACAATCACTTGGGTTAAAAAATGCAATTACTTTAATTAAAGAACACAAATTTTATTTACTAAGTATAATGTCATTACATCGACAGAATTTAATTATCACTTTTCAGTTAAACAATTATTGAATAAACTCACTTAAATTAAGTAAATTAAGTGAAATTAAAATAAAAAGAAAAGAATCAATATAATTCTAATGGAATAGAACTTATAAATTAAATTAATAAAGCTCTGATGATATGGAAAAAAAGAAGTTGTTGGAACCTTCAATTTCTAATTGTTGTAAGTAACAGCGAGTCGAAGTTACTTTATCAAAGTCATTTAACCTTTAATACCGACTTATCATGAAATCTTATATTCTGGTGTTGAAAGTAAAAATTCCGTTCAGAATGCTGTAAGGAGAAAAATTGAGTCGGATATTGGTGCATGCATCTTGAAGTTTTTTTAAATTTTTTGTTTAAATTATAATTTATTTTTGTCAACTTCTTGGGACCATTTTTTGGGTCTAAAATACATAAAAAATCGTCATAGAAATTTTAAGAGTAACACTTTTAAATACGCTATTTTTAGCATTTTTATATACAATTAATTTCTTTTACATTTTTGGTTTTTCGGAGAAAAAAGGAACATTTAAAGGATGACACTCTTAAAAATGCAATTAAATAAAAATATAAAAAAACAATTGTTTTTACGGCTAAAAAGAAATTATCTGTAGAATTTCTCATATAAATTCAGAGAAATATAAAATAAAGCAGAACAAATGCTCATTATCTGCAAATATAATCGTCATAAATTTATTGAAACTTATTTTGTTTTAAATTACTTTTCTTTACATTTTATACGCATTTTTTATTTCAAGCTCTATGTTGTCTTAATTATAAGACTTTTTTTAAGCAATTACGAAATAAAAAAAAAACAATTGTACAGTCAACTTAAATTATAGACTTTAGTAAACCGTAATCAATGGTGAAATTGAGGACAGAAACGGCAGCGTTCTTTGTTTTCTCGTATTGTCAACTTTATTTCAATATTAAGACTAATTTTTTTTC